>RJWJ010007158.1:6835-58928 GCA_004363605.1 Indri indri | reverse complement strand
AAAAAAAAAAAAAAAAAAAAAAAGACAAGAAAAGAAAGAAAGAAAGAAATTGAGAAATTGTGGATGATACAAGTAAGTGGAAAAACATATAATGCTCATGGATTGGTAGAATCAACATTGTTGAAATGTTCATACTACCCAAAATCATTTACAAATTCAGTGCAATCCCCATGAAAATACCAACATCATATTTCACATATCTAGAAAAAAATAATTCTATGCTTCATGTGGAACCAGAAAAGAGCCTGAATAGCCAAAGCAATCTTAAGCAAAAGGAACAAATCAAGAGTCATCACATTCCTAGACTTCAGACTATACTACAAGGCTATAGTAATCAAGACAGCACGGTACTGGCACAAAAATAGAGACACAGACCAAAGGAACAGAACAGAAAACCCAGATATAAAACCATCCACATATAGTTAACTGATCTTTGACAAAGCAGACAATATACACTGAGGAAAAGAATCCCTATTCAATAAATGGTTTTGAAAACTCCAAAAACAATAGTTGCTGTTGTGGTTGCAGAGAGAAAGGAACATAACATCACTAATCATTAGGGAAATGCAAATTAAAACCACGATGAACTACCACCTTACCCCTGTTGGAATGGTCATTATTAAAAAGTCCAAAAACAATAGATGCTGGCATGGATGCAGAGAGAAAGGAATGCTTATACACTGTTGGTGGCACTGCAAACTAGTACAACCTGTATAGAAAACAGTATGGAGATTCCTCAAAGAACTAAAAGTCGACCTACCATTTAATCCAGCAATTCCACTACTAGCTATTTACCCAAAGGGGAAAAAGTCATTTTATAAAAAAGATAACACCTGTACCTGAACGTTTGTTGCAGCACAATTCACGATTGCAAAGATGTGGAATCAACCCAAATGCCCATACATTCATGTGCATATTAACAAAATGTGGAATATTTATACCATGGAATACTACTCACACATGCAAAAGGATGACTTAATATCTTTACAACAATCTAGTTAGAACTGGAGACCATTATCCTAGGTGAATTATCTAAAGAATGGAAAAACAAATACCACATGTACTCACTATTAAATTAGAACTAACTGATGAGCATGCACGTGCACAGAGGGAAGTAAATCTGAATGGAAATCAAGTGGGGGTGGGGGAGTGGATGGGAAAAACCCTAAATGGATACAGTGAACACTGCAGGGGTGACAGGCACACTGTTAACCCTGACTCAAACGTTACAAAAGTGATCCATGTAATCAAAAACATTTGTACCCCCATAATACTTTGAAATAAAAACCAAAAACAGACAAAACTCAACAACACACTGAAGTACAAGAAGTGCTTAGTTGTTCTCTCGTGAGAGTAACTAAACACTTCTTGTACTTCGATGCAAGAACAATACCAGGGAAACTGGTCAAGAACAATAACTTATGGCTGAACTTGTAAGATTTAAGTGCTGAACAATGGAGAATAAACAAAATGAGCTTAAAATGTTAATACAAGGAAGTAGGAGTTATCTCATAGCTGTCACTATGTTCCAGTGAACCAAAATAATAGAAGACTACACACTGTTCCTAGGAAATAACATTTGGAGATGAGAATTGTAGGTATAACAGGGTAACTCAATAGTGTGCTTGTGCAGAGGATGTGAAGATATGAAGATGACTAAGACATAATATTTGATATTAAAGACTTCACAATCACAAGCAGAGATGGGTATATAAACATTTAACTAAAGTAAAAAGTGATATGAGCTATCACTGATATGTCTGAAGGGCTATGTATTAGTTTCCTGGGCAGCTAAGACAAAGTACCACAGACTGGGTTAAACAATAAAAATTTATTTTCTCACCACTCTGGAGGCTAGAAGTCTGAAATCAACCATGAACAAGACTGGTTTCTTCTGAGACTTTGGGGAAGAATTTGTTCCATGCCTTTCTCTTAGCTTCTGGTGGTTTGCCAGTGATCTTTGGCATTCGTTGGCTTGTAGATAGATCACCCGACCTCTGCCTTCATCTCACACAGGGCTCTCCCTATGTGCAGATGTGTGTCCACATTTCTCCTTTTGTTAATAATAAGAACACAGTCATATTGGGTTAGGGCTCATCCTAATTACTTCATCTTAAGTTGATCATCTGCAAAGATGCTAGTTCCCAATAAGGTCACATTCTCAGGTACTGGGGATTATAATTTCAACATCTTTTATGGGGTCACAATTCAACTCATAATGGACCATGAGAACATTGGAATCATTGTGGCATATCACACTATGTCCAGCTTGATGGAAGACAGTAAAATAGATTTAAAAAATGTTTTAAAATAAAAATTGGTACAAAGGTGAGAAAATATTTGGGAAAAGAGGTATACTTATTCAGGTAAGAAATTGTGTTTTTAGGCTGGGCATGGTGGCTCACGCCTGCAATCCCAGTACTTTGGGAGGCCGAAGTGGGAAGATCACTTGAGGCCAGGTGTTCAAGACAAGCCTGGGCAGCATAGTAAGACCCTCATCTCTATAAAAAATTATAAAAATAAAAACAATATGTGCATGGTGGTGTGTGCCTATTCTCCTAACTACTTGGGAGGCTGAGGCAGGAGAATCACTTGAACCCAGGAGTTTGAGGTTGCAGTGACCTGTGATTGCTCCACTGAGTTCCAGCCTGGGCAGCAGGAAAAAACCCTGTCTCTAAAACAAAACACCACCAACAAAAGGAAATTGTGTTTTTAAAAATACAACTTGATTTATGAAATTCGCTACTCATTCACTGTCTATCATGGGCCAGATGCCATGAGATACCAGAGATACAAAACTAATAAGATAGTCACAATCTCCAGAATGCTAATAAACATTTAAATTTTTTTTTTGTCTGAAAAACTTATCTCTAAGTACGTAGAGAAAATAGTATACCTTTGAGTTGGGAATTAATTCCAACCACCTAAATTGAACTGACTTCTGATCATGTATAAAATTACTGAAATTTAGGAGAAAGTGACCACATCACTGAGGGATCATTATAATGATGGAATGTTAGACATAATCAGACACATCCCCAGACTTTAAGGAAGCAAATTTTATAAAGCTCATGGAAAAAAATAGTTACAGTGTTATGACTAAGGAGAACCACAAGATGCTGGGGTCTCTACCCTAAAAGCTTCGTCCTACGAACTGCCCCAGGCTTTGTGAGGTGCCTGCCCCATCGCCCATCTCCCTGTCAACCCCATCATGCTGCCTTTCCTATCCAGCTTCCAGGGCATCGCAAGCGTGAGTCCTTGTTGAGTGATTATAACGGCGAATCATCTGTTACAAAGGAAGAGTAGATAACACTTCCCAAAAATGTAGTCTCAGCACATAGAGCTCTCTGTTGAAGTCAGAATTTGAGAATATAAAATCACATTTTGACATAAAATTTTGAAAGTGCAAAGTCAGTTTTTGACATGCAAAAATTTAAAAAACATGAACATTCATTTAGGTTTCAGGTTTGTGTTATTGTAAGCAATGCTGATGTGAACACGTTTATACATATGGATTTGGGATATTGGTCTGCTTATTTCTGTAGGATCTGCAATACTCTTTGACTGTCTTCAGTCTTACTTTAAATCTCTCTTACATGCTGTAGCCGGAAGCATCTGGATCTATTAGTCTCTTCTTAGGGCTCTTCAGTGTCTCTCCATTGCCTGCAGATTAAATATTTACAATGCTTTTCATGACTTGTCCCAGCCTCAACGCCCACACATCATCTCTGGTCAAACTCCAAGGGCAGAAACTTATCTTACAACTCTGCCTGTGTTCTCGCTTTTCCTTTTCCACCTTTCTTTACCTGACTCTATCTTACCTTCTGAGACTCCAGAAAACCTCCTGGAATTGAATTCCTAGGCTGGGCTAAGTGCCCCACTCTGACTCCACAGCATCCTGTGCACGGTCCTCACTCAGCAAAGGTCTCAGGGAGCAGCACACTCACTTAGAGGATGCCAGCTTTGATAGTACTTCCATTAATATTCCCATTTCCTTTAAAATGTCCATTAAGTTTTCTAGGTCAGTATTAGTAAATGACCATGTAATTATTTTTGAGGATCACAAAGCATGCAGAAAGCTCTCATTAAAACTAGATGGAGACCACTGATGTTTTTAGTCTAAACAGCTTTATAAATGAAATGAAAAGAATCGTAAAATTTACAGTTTTAAATAACCCCAAACTGATGTGCTGTGACCTTCTTAATCAACAGACCTGTAATTAGGGAAAAAAATGTGCCCTCTTTCTGACTCATTCTCTGATTGAAATATGTTTGGCAAGAATTTCTTTTTAGAAATTGCTTTTGTTGAGGAAATGCTTGCTATTTCTTTACATTTAAAAATGAATGATTATCTCAAATGGATGAGGGATGAACTTAATCAATCTCTTATTCTGTAGGTGGGAGCATATCAAATTCATTGCATTTTGATCAGGAGAAATCTTATTCTTATATACTTTCAGAATATAGATTTTAATATCCTTCAGAAACACATTTCAGTGTCACGAAGTTTTTTCCATCTTATCTAAATCTCCCAGGTTGTTCTTAGGAAAGGTGAAGGACAATTGCCTACAATTCTCTTTATAATAGAACAAGACTATCACTATGTATTTATTTACTTTCAGTCAACAAGTTTTTATTGAGCATTTACTACTTACTAAGAGCTAGGCTCTGGGGATAAAACAGTGAGCAAAATCAGACACAGCCTCAGTCCTTTGCAATTACTTTCATGGCCAAAGGATCTTTGCTACTTCTTTTTTGGGGATCAATTTTTTCAATCCCTAATTTCTATCCACACCTGTTTCACTTCTGTGTGGTATTGCGCGATTCAACCATAGTCTGTGTCTAAGTCCATTTGTATTGCTACAGAGGAATACCTGAGGATGGGTGATGTAGAGGTTTATTCGGATTAGGTTATGCAGACTGTTCAAGAAACATGTTGCCAATATCCACTTCTGCTGAGGGCCTCTGCTTGCTTCCACTTGTGGCAGAAGGTGGAGGGGAGCTTCCTTGTGCAGAGACCACATGGCAAGAGAGGAAACGAGAGAAAGAAGAGGGAGGCATTAGGCTCTTTTTAACAACGAGCTCTCACGGGAACTAATAACATGAAATCTATGAACTAATAGAGTGAGCTTAATGCCCCCACCAGGGAGGGCATTAATTTATTCATGAGGGATCTGCCCCCATGACCCAAACACCTCCCATTAGGCCCCACCTCCAACATTGAGGATCAAATTTTAAGATGAGGTTTGGAGAGGGGCAAACATCCCAAAGATAGCACTCTGTAAAATAAGTTTTCTGAATTTGTAAAATAATGATAATTATAGTGCTTACTATATTGAGTTGTTTTGAAATTTGAATAACCTCAACAGATATTAGCTCTTACCACAGCCATTGTTATTTCAGTAGAGTCTCTACAGCTGCTGTCTTCGATCAATGTGGCTACTAGCCACATGTGGCTATTTAAATTTAAATTAATTAAAATTAAACAAAGTTAGAAATTCAGCTAGTCAGTCACAGTAGCCATATTTCAAGTACTCAGCAGGCACATGTGCCCGGGAGCCACCACACTGGACAAGTGCAGCAAATCTAGAACATTTCCATCTTTGTAGAAAGTACTATGGGACATCACTGGTCTTTAGACACCTCGAATCTTTCTATCTATCAATTGATTGATGGATTGATCAATTGATATGAAAAGGTCACTGATCCCCAAAATATTGACTAGTAGTATATGGAATCAGAATCAACAGAATCCGTAAAACTGGGTCAGGTTTATTTCTGATGGGTTTGCTGCAAGTTACAGCCGTACAGACAGTCATTTCTCTATAGTATCATTGTGCCCTTTGGGGAGCTCTAAAACACAATATTTAAGAACACATGCTCTGGAGCTAGACTGCCTGGGTTTGAACCCTGGAGCTACCACCTACTAGTTATGTGATTTGGGACAAGTTTCTTAACTTCTCTGTTTCTGCATTTTCTTTCACGTAAACTGGGAATAACACAGTTTCTACCTCTTCAGCAAATCCACAGAAAGCACTGAGAGTAGTGCCTGACCATATGAAACCCTCAATAAAGCAATATTACGAGGACCTTGGGCAGGCTCATGCGGCCTGTATGCACACAGTTTTCACAAACACTGACCATTGCCAGTTTTGTCGTTTCCTGGGCTATTTTTAAGAATGATTACTCTACTTACTTAACTTTTCTGAGTCCCGGTTTATTTTTAAGATGAAAATAATGCTAAATATTTCCCAAGGTAGGATACAGTCGTAAGTGAGATAATATAAGTGAAAGCAAAGACACTTTAGAGGCATTTAATGAAAGTTACTCCCTTCCTTCCTTTCTGTTTCTGTATTAAAATGTCTAAAAAGTACAGGACATCCTGAATATTATGGTCGATTGTCCTCCAAGGTTATCTAATGTTGCATGTGAATAAAAAGACAGACAGCCTTATAAGATAACACACAGATTTTGTGAAGCAGAGAATGCATTTTCCCTCCTGACATTCTGATTCCCATTTTGTGTGCTCTTAGGACAACACAGATTACTGTACGTTTCCAATGACCTAACCAACGGAAGGGAGAAATGGTGAGAATAATCTAATGCGACAGATAACCCAAACCACGGATGGGTGCAAAAATCATTAATATTCATTTATTTTAAAATATTTGCTGATTCAATCCACATTTATCAAAAGTCTTGCAAAGCATTGCGTTGGGCCCTATTTAGCCTTCAGAATAATTTTGGCAGCAGATGGACCCTAGCAATTCTTTAGTTTGGGCTTATATTTAAATTGGTTTACATTTCCTAAATGCAGAGTGACTGATTTTAGGAGATGGGGTAGCCCAGGCTACAGTGGTAGCAAGAGGGAGTTGAACTGAGATTAGAAATTCACACCATCAACAGTCTTTGTGTAATTGTATTTGTGAAATGATGACTTCCCAGGAAGAATGCAAAAATCCTTATTAGTATATATTTTTAGCATTCCATAAGCAGTACTTTCTGCCAGGCTCAGAGGACCTGAAGGACATTTCCATGTGACTGAGCACTGCCCCCGTAGGCTGCAGTAATGACCTTTGATCAGGTGCCCCCAAGGGGCTATGAGAGTACTGAGCGCAGGGACACAGACATTTCCACAGTATGAACATACAAGTAGCATCTGGTGCCGAAATGATGATACAGAGACTTAGCCAAATCATCTTCTTCTTCATGTGATTCTCCTCTGAAATGCAGGACGGCGTGGCCAGCCAACTCTGCAAAGGGAGGACCAACCTCTAAGCAAAAAGCCTCTCTTCTCCTCTACAATTTCATTAAGTTGGCCCTGGGAATTTAAGATGGAAAATATCTGTTTAGCTTATTAGATTTAAATTTAGGTTTCATTTGCTGGTACTCCAAGGAGATTTGGGAAATGAAGGGCAGCAAAGCCATAGCAAATTCATGACATATGCTGTGGTCTCAGCTGGAAAGCTTTTGAAATCTGTGAGTGTGATTGCAGAAGTCAGATGCTTTAGGGGTTGGTGTGAGCAAGTTCCAATTCTCTCCTCGGTTATTCTGGGCAGCCTTTGGAAGTATCCACTCAGGAGCGCCATTTGCATTGGATGTTCCAGGTGTTAAGAGGCGTGAGTTCCTGGTGGATGGAGTTAGCAGAGGAATGATACACCAGAGAGCTTGAAGGGAGAACATTGACTTAGCACTTCGGCACCTGTGATTGGGGTAGAGACTTAATTTACATTTTGGCATAATTATTGACAAAGTTAAGGATGAATGGATAAATACTTCAATGAAGTATTTACATTCAGCTGAAAGTTCAATGTAGAAACCCTATACAATCAGGATATTTATATGATTTTGAACATTTTTCTGTCTAACTTGTGAAGTACCTGGGCCAGCAGCTCTATAGAATGGACCAAAGATGAAGGGAATATTCGTGTTTTTCTGTCTCACGTGAGCTCATCAAAATGCTCCTCTCTTCCTCTCAAAAATAATCAGGGTATCAGGAAACATACACATCTCTCTCCACGATCTATCCTGAATCCAAATAAGATAAAATGAAATGAGTTTTTCTCTCCTGTTGAAAAATGATTTTTGCTGCACCACGAAGAAATAAATGTCCACGAAAGGAAAATGAAGAGGCGCTAAGAGGAGAATCTAATTGCCCACTTCAATCACTCCCACACAAAATGCCTGGCTAAAGGACGGGCAGGCAGAGCAGCAGCGTTTTGGCAAAAATTTTAAATAAAAAGAAAGGGGAAAAATTGTTCCAACGAGAGTTCTGTAGAAAAATGGAGACAGCTGCTGCACTTTCGCCAGCCTGCTATCTCTTTCCACCAGACCCGGAGACAATCCAGCTCTTGGCTGCATTAATCACTTGCCATTTTTGATAGTGGAGGAAAATGGGACTCACCTACTGCTCTCTTAGCCAGGGAGCAAAATTCCCACAGAGGAGTGGAATGCATGTCAATCGAGCAAAAGTACCACTTCCAAAGAGACCAGCATGTGAATTCTTTCTTAGCGTTTTTACCCCACTGGCCTTTGCTGTCATTATAAGGCAAGTTTGCACAGAACCCCATTCTCAATCCGTTCTAACTTCTAAGCACTCACAAAAAGGCCAACCCAGATGAACAAAACTATCTTAACATTGTGTCCTAATCTCTCTTTCAAATTCCCAACCTCTCATTCAAAGAGTTTATGAGATTCTCTCCCCTCCAAGAGACCATCATTGATTAATCAAAACATCCACATTATCTGAACTGCTTCTTGATATTAAACCTCCTCTGGGCCTAGGTGAGCCCTGCGTAGGGAAGAATTCTAGGACCTCACCAACTCAATCCTGAGTGGCTGAAAGTGCAAGGGTGACAGCCAGAGAGGAAAGGAAGCTAGAGGCCAGGTTTGAAAAGCAGCACAGAGTCAGATTTGAATGCTGTGGACTTTAGTGGCTGTAACTAGGACACGAGGCTGGGATCAAGAACCTGGAACTGCACCACCAAATCAGGAACCTGGGACAATACCATTTGGGAAGTACTAGGTCAAGACATTGACCCTGAAAGAGATGTGTTCCCCAGGTGCTGGTTGCTGGCATGTTGTGGGGTGAAAGATTCTTAAGCCACTCTGTTTACATAGAGGTAGTGCAAATGCATTTTCCGTTTTCTTCTGTAACCCCAATAAAACCAGGGGCTTCTGTTTTCTTAAGGAGGACAAGTTGGAGAAGTTCAATTAAGCATCAAAATGTACATAAAAATGAAATTCTTTTTTTTTTTTTTTTTTTACCTGCATCTTTTAAACTTGAAGGGGATCCAAAACCACATCCGTCTCACCTCGTCAATTCTCCCAGACCCTGCGGCCTTTCCCATAACAAACTCCAAACCTTCCCCTCACGGGGTTTCCTTCCCTCCGTCCCCACCCTGCCTGAGCCTTTTGTTATTTATGTTGTGAAACCTCTGACTGCTCTTGCAGGTTCCCTTTCAATCTCCTGTTCTGTGTCTCTCAATCTACTCTCCAGATTCTACAATGGAAAGATCTAGGCCCTGGACCAGCACAGTCTCGTTAGCAGGCGGGGAGCTGGGGAAGAAGACAGAAGGCAGTGGCTCATTTGTGAGTCTTGGCTCCGTCGCAGGGTTTTGTTTTTTATGTTCGCCCATGTTAATCCTGTAGTTTTTGATGAGCCCTACTTTTCTGACCCCAGTAGTCAGTCCCGTGACTGTACTTTTCCCAAATTTAAGTTCCTGGAGGGCAAGGTCTAAAATATTAGTCACTTTTGGTCACTTATAGTATGACACAAAGAAGCTATTAAGAATCAGAATGATAATAGGGAAGAGTACATCTAAATGAGCTAAAGAATAGTTGAAATAAGGGGCTGAATCTCAGTGGGCCAGTGTCCAGTTGAGTCAACTTCTTAATGGCCTATTCACAATGTCACATTTGCATTGAGCACATGTGTAAGGTAGTGTTGTGATGGCAACATAATTCTGAATAAACTAGGGGACATTTAAGGGATGATATTAACAATAGATATTATTTACTGAACATTCACTGAGTGCTCGACTTTATTACATATGCTGGATAGTTCTCACAATAGCCTTAAGATGTATCTATTTATCCCCATTTTACAGTTGCAGGAATTGAACCTCATTTTGAAGAATTTGTATAAGGTCATGCAGCAAAAAAAAAAAAAAAAAATGGTAAAGCATTAAATGAAACCCATGCTTCCTTGACCATTGAACCCTGAAACACAAACACATCTACACATGTACAACATGTGCATTCATGTGACCTTATAAACTGCATGCAGGATGCAGACCTAATGCACAGCATCTATAGCTAAATATTTATACATTTACTTATTAATACCTAGATCTATATGTCAGACTAAACTAGAACTACCAGGGAGTAGAGGGAAACAATACATTGGGATTGTTTTGATCAGAAGGGTCAAATTTCCTCCGTAATGAAACTCAACCTTAGAGGAAGTTTTCACGAGCACAGAATTGTCAATTCTTTTCCTTTGACATAACACGCTGCCATTGCAGTTACTCTTGTTTTTTTTATGTAGTGTGAATTTTCCAACTAATTTAAGAAAATAGTTTCCATTTAACTTAAAGATGTCCAAGGGGCGTCAGTTTTGCAAATGGGGAAGATAAGAAATAAAAGCAAAGCTTGGAACGTGAGCATGTGGGAGAGAAGAAAGCCTCATGCCTTCATTCCCTCCTGCATCAAGTACAACCATCCGTTTAATGCCCAACATGTAGCAGGCGTTTTGCTGAGAAGGAAGATGGGAGGAGCTCACCGTCTGATGTGTAAATAATGAATAAGATTTGGTTTGTGCTCAATGTTCTCTAGCCACGGGAATGCAAAGGAGAGAGCAACATGTGTTGTATTAATAGATATAAGGAAGGATCAGAAAGGAAGTGAGTTTCCTGCTGTCTCCGAGGATGGATTGGCATGTTAAGAATGAAGAACAGGGGACAGGACAGTTCTTGCTGGGGTTCCCGTGTGAGCAGGTGAGCAGAGTAGCAGAGTAGCTGAGTACTTGGGGTTGGGGACTAGGAATGGGAGAATGGAAGCATGCATGATTAAGATTGTTCAGCGCCCTGTTCAAAACAGGTAAATATATGTACTACTTTGAGTTCTTCAGGAAAACATGAAAGACATCCCTTCTTTGGATCAATGCTGGCAAGCTGACATGAGTAGCGGAGTATCTTCTTCTTTAACAATCGGGCCTGTCTCTCTAGGCCAGTTGAGGGAAGAGCCTAATATTAGTTTTCTACGGCTGCTGCCACAAATCACAAAACAACAGAAATTCATTATCTTCGAGTTCTGGAGGCCGGAAGTCCTAAATGAGTGTTGAGGGCTACAATCAAAGTGTCAGTGAGTTCCTTCTGGGGCTCCAGAGAAGAATCCGGTCCTGTCTCTTCCAGCTCTGATGGCTACATCATTTCTTGGCTTGCAGTATCATCACCCCAGTTTTCGTTTCTGTCATTACCTTGCCTCCTCCTCTTCTGTACTCAAATCTCTCTCTTCTTCTCTCCTATGAAGATGCCATGATTACATTTAGGGCCCATCAGATAATCCAGGATAGTCTCTCATCTCCAGTTGCTTGACTTAATCACATCTCCAAAGTCCTTTATGCCATAAAGGGTAAGCACTGCAGGTCTCAGGGATTCTAGCATGGATGCCGTTGGGGACTATTTTCCAGTCCACCCCAAGCCTCTTGTCCTCCTGATTCTCTCTTCCTTCCGCCTGGGCTGTTTGATTCTCCAGACACTGCTGAGATATGTTTGGCCACTTGGGCTGCGAGTTGCTCTAACAGTGAACTCTGCAACCATCTGAGCCACTCTGAGCCTCCAGGTCTGTGTCTTTGCATGGAGGGAAGAATCTGGCTGAGCGAACTTTGTGCTGGATACCAGGGTTTGAAGTGAATAATAACGGGCAGGGAATACCAGCTGCCAGTACAACTCTGACAGCTGAGAAATGCTAGCAAAAGGAAGATCAGCCTGTACAGAAGAGGGTGCTAGGACATTTTGAAAATTCAAGTGGTTGATATTGGTACAGGGTCAGGAGGAGCAGACAGAGAAAAGACAGCTCTGTAGACATGTTGCTGCAGACACCACAATTCCTCTTTCTGGTTCTGGGTTGGAGCCATCTTTATTTATTTTTTTCCTACCCACATCTAATCTGTCACATTAGGTGCTGGTTGTATCTAACATCCCTGTGCCTATTCTTTTTCCATCGGATCACAGAGTTACATCCACACGTAGGCTCCCATTTCCCCCAACTGTCCCACCTGGCCTCAACCCCTCGCCCCTGGCGTTCACACCTCACCAGCAACCTCCCCAGCTGCATTTCTGTTAATACCTTGCTGTTCTATTTCTGGCTCTGTCCAGACAGTGATCCCTGTCACTTTCTCCATGGAACCTTCCTTTGTACATTTATCTCAGAACATACTTTAGCTCCCTGTACTGCCCAGTTTTTATCTTACGGTACTTGGCTTTTTTTTTCAGTCAAAGACAATTCATGGGTCACAGTTTCTGACTCTCCTGCTCCCCACACCCCTGTGCCTGGTGCACCATCCCCCTCTGTGCCTACAAATGCTGGCCAAAATAACTACTGTCTCTACCAAATCTGTGGTTAAATGGAGAATTAGCATGGTCCCAACCTTCTAGCCCTAACAAATGGAATACAAAGCATTAAATACTTTAATTCTATTCCTCATTGGGTTGTAGTGAAGATAAAATGATATAACACAAGAGCTTAGAATAATGTTGGAACGTAGGAATTACTCAGTAAATGTTAGCAATTGATACTATCATTATTATTATTAGTTAATTTTAGCTTAGTTTTGCATTATTTTGTAGATTAGTTTTTGTATTTTGTTCCTTTGCCCTTACCTGTAGCAAATCCAGGTCATTGTAAACTACTTTGAATGTGAGTTCTGCAATTCAGTGACTAATGTATTTTGATTAGTGTCCGGCATTGCACAAAGCCCTTAAGGACATTTATAAAATGTCATTCAAAGATGATAATTCTTTAATAAGAAAGATTCTGATGAGGAAAGAAACTATTGATGTCTCACAATACCTTCATCTCATCCTGTGAGAGTCACTTTAGTCTGGGGTCATCAGCATACACAGTGTACAAGGACAATTTATTGGAGGATAACTCCTGGTGGATGAGACCAAAAATGTTCGGATTGGACTGAATATGCTTTTAACCTGCCCAAACTCAGAGGTAAATGGATTGTTCATACAAACAACTAGAATTCCAGAAGTTCTTTCTGTCTTTCTGACCTAATGTGTGAATTTATCACCTGACCAGAGGAAAGAAGAAGACCTTTGGAAGACTAAGTCATGGGCAGGAGCTCCTCAGGGTTGAACTGAGCATTCTCCTGACCCCAATCCTATAAATGCACAGACTTCTTCTTCATTTGTACTCATCACTCTAGGGAGCATCTTGTGCTCTTCCAAAGAAATACACATCAGTGTCCATAGGAAGGGGAGGGCCAGGCATTTCCAAAAAGGACAGGCCAGAGGGAAAAGAAGGACCTGTTTGTGTTGCTCACCAGCCTATGGCATGATGCACAACACAGAGAACACATTTAGTGTGTGCAGTTAAATAAATAAATGAGTGAGTGAGCTCAGGAATTCCGGGTCCATAAAGGACATGTGACTCTTCTTTCTTTGAATGTGAGAATGAGGTTTCTTCTTCTGGAACCTCTACTGAGGCTGGTCAGGTAAAGCACAGCTCCTTTGTGTCCTCTCTGTAGAAGCCTGCCCTAGGCCTCAAAGCTTCTAAAGAGTAGGGAGAGAACAGGGAGAACCATAGCTGCTCCACTGGGGGCCAATTTATTATACATTAGCTAATTAAAGCCTATATTCTAATGCAGTTACTATGCCTTTATTTTCTCCCTAATGTGCAAATTATGAAGATTGCTCAGAATGTGAAAATTGGCCTTTCTTCTCTTCCAAAAAGTTTCCATACAATCAACATCTCTTTGCAACATTATTCAGAAATACATTTGAGGCATTAAAAAGAAAAGAGAACTAGCATGCTTTTTCACACATTTTCCACAACAAAATTCCTATCCATTTTTTTAAAGTACAAAAACATATATCTACATCATTCCCAAGAACAGTTTTTAGACACTTACTGGGTGCAAAATAGTACCCTGCAGTGGATTTCTGTTGAGATTAGCTGCCTAGCATCCATCTATGTTTCCTGCTTTGGGGAAAGTCCTAAGAAAGCTGAAGGGAGGCATGTATTTCCTTTCCTAGCTTCTTGACTATTAGAAAGTAGGCAAGTGAACTCACCTAGCCCATCAAATGTCCTTACCAGGTATTGAGTCCACAGCCTGTCATGTTGCTAGATGGGAATGGCTGGGAAGTCTTTCTGTGGTGTGGGTGGTGGCACCCTAGGGTAAGTTGCAGGATACTATGGTAGCAGCATCCCTTATTCAGTCTTGGCCATGGTGTCAGTGCCAGTGATGATGATGTGCATTGACCAACAGCGATGACAGCCACAACATCCTGGCCAGACTCTTTATAAGGCATGACTTGGGCTCCACTTCTGGCTCTTTGGACTTCTTCTCCTCCTGACTTTTCCAAACCTGGTTCTACAGGTTTCTCGTTGATACTGGAGGCAGATAGTCTTCCAAAAAGCTTTAGTGCAAATCAAATAATGTTAATGAAAATTAAACACAAAAAGATGGTACCTGGCTCCTATGTATTATAATTATAAGTCAGCCTCTCTTTAAGCAATGCTAACAGAGTACATGAAATGTGGATTTACAGAAGTGATCAATGAAATGTGAGTATTTCTTTTATTCTAAAGGTTTTTCTACAAATGGTTAACTGTTCTATGAATTCTGAGTAAAGTAAGGGATAGCCAATAAATTAAATAAATATTGCTATCAAAATAGGCCACAAGAGGACACATTCAGTTAACAAAAAACAAGTAGGATTGTGATAACTGCTTTTCAGTTATGTCAGAATCTGGGTTTGTAGGGAAGATGAGCAGATCTGAACTGCGGGGCCTTGAAGCTTTTCTTGAGCTCTCAATCTTTTCCAACCCACTGATCTTTAAGTCTTTGCTCTTACACTTGGATTCCCAGGGTCCGCACCTCTCGGATGCAGTTTACGATGTCATTCTGCCCTTGGGACGAAGTACTACCTTTTCTAAGGGCAGAGGAGAGGAAATGGCGGTAGTGGAGTTTATAGCCAATTTTAGAAGCACCACCTTTCTTGATTTGCTTTCATACCATCTACATTTTGTTTTTCTTTGAAAAATATGCACTGATAATATTTGACTGTAATCAAGGAACCAAAAATAACTTCTAAATGGGCTTAGCGTTTTTACTCCAGGTGTGGATTTTTTGTCTTCAGGCCATGGTATAAGAATCCACATGGTTGATTAGATCTCGGCTGCAATGTCAGATGGTCTTAGGCATCCCTTCTCTGCACACATTTACTTGATATCTTAATTTTTAAATTTTAGAAAGAGACTTTAAAAAAAATCAATGGTAAAAATAAAGAAACATTGCTCTAATAATTGATAACACTTTATTACATGGAAATTTAAAAGGAGTATTGACAAGATTAGTAAATAGAAATCATTGTCTCCATGTCATTTGTGGTTTTCTTAATCCTTTGCATGACCTCAGTTTTGGGGAGGAAAAGGTAAAAGGAAAGTTCACCAGTTTTGCCATTTACATTTCCCCAAATCTACATACCTAAGGAAAAATTCCCATTTAAAAATAAGTATGTGTAAAATGCATTTGCACCACATAAATAGGCACATATTTATATCTGATGAACTCTACCTTCGTAATTGTGCTTATCTATTTTAATACCAATGTTGACATTTTTTCTATATGGAGTTGATACTAATTTGAGAAGCTTTAAATGCAGTCTCGATATTACCAGAGTCTTCCTTCCCCTGAGATGCTGGGGGATGAACTGATTCTTCTCTGGAACCTAACCTTCTTCCTCAAACCCTTTCGTGCCTTCTGAGCACTTTCTGCAGAACTTTGCTTTGGCTAGGTTGCAGGCACCGGGTGAGTGCCCCTAAAACCTGCAAGCTCCTCTCCCGCTCCTCCCAAACTCAAGAAGAACTAGGGGCTGTCCTACCTTCCAGCTCTGCTCTGTGCACCCCAGGCACCCCTCTATTAGCCATTCTTCTCTTTTTTTCTTCAACCTCCCTTCTCACTGACATCCCTCCCCTCGTGCCTCCTTCCCACTCTCAACATGGAAAAACATGTACTCAGTGATTCCCCAGGTAAAAGCCAAAATACCCAAAGCCCAAACACCAAAATGGATTGAGTCCTGATCCCCTTCTCTGTCAGTACTTTGAAGGATAAATCCATCCTCACTCTGTCTCTCATCTGTCTCTCTTACCCTATAATCTGATTCAATCCCAGACAGCTCTGACAAGGTTCTGATGCAGCCCCTGATTAGTGACATTTTGCCAAAGCCAATAGACACGTCCCAGTTCATTGTCATTAGATCTCCTTGACTTTGAATCCCAGTGGCCACACCTGCCATCTTAAAACTCCTTCTTTGGCTTCCTTGGCATTTCTGTCTTGAGGTTTTCAAGCTTTCCCTGTGGCTACTTCTGACCACTTTTATAGATTTCCTATTGTTGGCCAAACTTTGGTCTTACCCAGCGTTATGGCCTAGAACCTGTGTTCTCCTCATTGTAAAGTATTTCCCATCTAAACCCAATATCTGACTGCTGTTCTACTGACCTCTTAATCCGTCTTGTCTGTCTAGATCTCTCTGCCGATCTCCAGACTCATATTTCCCATAATGTATATGTCCAAAACTCCATTTATTGCATTTTGCTCCAAACAGGTTCCCCCCCCCCCCGACAACCACCCCCCATCCTAGAAAGAAGCGTGTCAGAGGTCTCTTTCTCATGCTAAACCCCGATTTCCACTACGCTTCTACCCATCACTAAGTGGTATCATCTGCCTTGGGTCAAACTCTCTCTAGTCCACTGTCTCAATCTCACTGCCGCTTCCATAGCTCTGGTTTTAGGCCTATGTTTCTTCCCATTTTCTTACTGTAACAGCCTCCTGAGCACTGACTTCTGTCTCCTCTCTCGCTCCCGTTGCTGCAAGATGCTTTCCTGATGCCAGAGTGTTTTTCTCTCATTCAGAGCCCTGATCATGTGACTCCTTTTTTTGAAAGCCATCAAGGTTCTCCAGAGCTTTCAGGGTAAAGAGACAATTTTTTAGCTTAATACACAGGCCTTTATTTCTGGACCCTTCTCACTTCTCTGGTTCAATATTTCTCAATGTGTGTTTCCAGGAGTACTGGGAGAAAGGGAGAGAGTGGCTTTGTTTTCTTACTGCAGGCCTTTAATATGCTAATAGGCACCGTCAATCCGCAAGTGGTGGATGTGCTAGACTCTATTTCCCGAAGTGATGTGATCAAGGAATATCTTTTTATCCAAGGATAATTTCCAAGTTCTGGTAGTTCATGCAACGCAATTTGAAACATGCTCTTCTAACCTTGTCTCCTGACACTTGCCCTTGCACACTGCACTCTAGCCACGTGGAGATCCTTGGGGTTCCCAGGATATAGTCTATGATGCTCTTTCTCACCTCTGTGCCTTGCACAAGGCCCTCCCTCTGCCTAGAATGTCTTTCCCTGACATTTTGATCTAAATAGCTCCTGTTTTTTGGGGGTGAGTATCACAGCCTCTGAGCATTCTTCTTCACTTTCCCTCCCCTCCTGGGTCTGCTTTAGAACTTCCTCCTCTGTGTGCCCATTAAACTCGAGTACAGCACATACGTTCTATTCAAGTCTGACTCTGTAATAGTCCTACTTGACTTTGTGTCACTGGCATCTAGTATATTGCCTGGCACAGAGGAGTTGTTCAATAACTGCTGAACTCACATGTGGATGAGTGGGTTGGATTGAAGAGGATGAAAATATGACCCAAGGGACAAAGCGCAGCATTCTTAAAGAAGTGTTTGTGATCAGGACAATGGCTAGAACCAGCTGCATTCCTCAGAAAGGAAGGTTGGGATTTTTAAGGAGAGAGGACAGAGAAGCCCGGAGTTGCTCCTGAGAAAGGAGAGCGTGTGTGAATGTCCCATAGGAGAGCTGGATTTGTACATGGCTTCCCTGAAAATGTAGAATAGATAATATAATAATATCAGTTTTTTAATGTGACTTTTTCCTGATGATAAAATCCATAAATATTCATTATAGAAAATTTGGAAATCACAGAAAAACACAGAGAAGAAAATATAATCCCATTGTCCAAAAAGAATCTTTGTTAAGCTTTGGGGTGGCCTTTCAACTCAGATTCAAGAAAATCGAATTATAGTGTAATGCTATTTTGAGACATGCTTTTCTTTATTTAATGATGTGCTATAATCATTTCTCCAAGTCATTTTATGTTCTTACATAATGTGATTTTTAAAAATAACGGCAATGCATTCTACTATATGCTACCTCCAATTTTGTTTAATCATTATTTATGTTGGACATTAGGCTGTTTAAAATTTTTCACTACTTAAATAACCTTGTGATGGATATTTTTGTATATAAGAAATTACTGGGTCAAAGAGTTAGTAGAGTCTGATGATTTTGATTTACAATACCAACTTGTCCCCTAGAAAGATTGTATCAATTTATATTTTAATCATCAGGATATGAGAATGATCATTTTCACTCACTCCTCATCAGTTGGATTCTAAAAAATAATTTATGAGCTATTTTGGTAGATGAAAAATGGTATCTATTTTAATTTCAATTTTTTTTATTATTAGTGATACTGGAAAATTTCTCATTTAGTTTTCGACTACTTGTATTTATTCCCTTATAAATTGCCATTGCCCATTTGTACTGGGATATATATTTTGATTTAGTGATGAAGATGTGATAAGGTTTAACTCCTAAATGATCTTTTGAAACACAGATGTTAGTACTATTAAAATAGTTAATGATAAACCTGAAAAATTAGATGTGAATGAATCCCTGATACTAGAGGACAGCCGCTTAAGAGTGTTGAAAGTCTCAGGAGAGAAATGGTAGAACTTTCGACCAATTAATTGCACCCCCTCATTTGTGCTTTCAGAGAATATTTTAAATAACTCTGCATGTACTTATTCCTATTGTGTTTTGACTATTAATCTCTGTATATTTTAGTGAAAGAACATAGGCTTTTGGTTAAAAAAGAATTGGGTTACAATTCTCATTCTACTTTATCAGCTTTGTGAATTTGCAATTTAAACTTTTTAGACTCTAGTTTAGTTCCTTTTCTGTTATATTGGGTTAATGATATCTATGACCTTGAGTTAGTGTTTAAGTTAGGTGAGATAAGGTAGAAAAGGAGTCCAGGTCAAGACTTAGGTGGTAGTGAAGGTGCTGTAAGAGTTGATAGTGTTTTCTGATCTCCTACTATCTATGATTGGACAGAAATAATGTATAAACTTTGGCAAAATTCTACCTCATCCACACCAAGGCAGATTCTGTCTTGCCAAGTTGGTTCTGGCTCCACATGCAAATCTGGGGAGTGCATGGGAAGGACCCGAATGGAGGAAGAGACCAGCTGAGTTGTAGCAGCAAAGATGTGAGGACGCTAGGAGGCAGCTGAACCCCCGAGACTGAAATAAGCATGCAGGGTCTTCCCACCCCAAGGCCTGTGTCCTTGCTAGATTCAATGTATTTTAAACCAAACCTATTATATATTTTCCAGACTGCATTCCTTAACTAATAATCCAGTTTCTCTAAGTGGCATCATTTTGAATTAATCTTTTTTTCAATCCTTTTACGTAACTTACCAGCTTGTTGAGCTTTTGAAATGTGGGCTGGCATCTCTCTTTTTCTTTTCCCATTTCTACTCCCTAGTCCAGGCCCTCCTCAGTTTTGGGCTGGAGAAATGTGGCTGCCTGCCATGGGTGGTTCTGTCTGTAGTTTCTCCAACTCCTGCCCATCCGTGAAGTGTGCCATCGTCTACACGTCAGTCCCAGTCCCCTTAGGCTTCTAAAGCCATCTGAAATTTGGCCCCAGTACTCACGTGCATTGAATCACAATTACTCATACTCTTCAACACACCTTTTGTGTCCTGCAGAGTACAAATTATGTTTATTTTTTAATGGCTTTCCTGTTTTTCCTTCTGTTCCCAGCAACCTGTCAAAATCCTAACCACACTTTGAGGCTTAGCTTGAGGTCTTTCTTCCGTGAGTCTTTCTCAGGTTCACTTCATCTCTTCCTGAATTTCTATTCCCACATTAATGGATATGGCGTTTAGGGTTTATGACTGCATGTGTGTTGGTTTCCTTCTGCAGACCCACTGCGAGACCCTCATAAAAATGCTCACCCATACACTCCTACAGCCTTCCCGGTGCCTGGCCCAGATCTGGCCCAGCAAGGCCCACTGTAACCTCCGTTAATCACTAGTACATGGAATGTGACCGCCGCAGGGCTGCCACTGAGGTCGGGGTGCTCCCTGCCTCAGAGCCTCAGCTTATGTGCTTGCTGCTGGGAGCACTTGCTTCCTCCAACACTTCCTGTACAATCCTTGATCATCTTTCTTTCAAACCACAGCTCTATTTTCTCTCTCATGGAGACTTTTTCCCATTTCCTCTTTGCCCTTCCTAGTTTGCATGGCACAAATTGTCAACCTTACCCTTTATGACACTTAACCATAGGTCATTGATTATTACTGCCTCCGTGCTTCCTGTTTGGTGAGCCATGAGAACCTCCCGCCTTGAGAAGCCTGAGACTTGTTTCCAGGCTGGGGTGGCTCCTTTTTTCCCCTCTTCTTCTATTTCCAGGCCCTATGGATTCCCTCCTCTTTGCGACAACCTCCAACGATTTATTTATTGGGTTATTCAACTGCTAAGACTTGCTGAGGAGCCAGCCCCTGGTATCACTGCAAACAAGCATATAGACCACTTCAGTTTTTTGGGTCATGCTAATCACTAAGGGGAAATATGAAGTTGGGGAGAAATCCAAGACAAAGCCACATAGATATAAGAAATAAGCTATATGAATATAAAGAATAATATAATTATTATATTTATTCATAATTTCTGGGTTTTTTTTCTTTTTTGCTTGCTAGGGCCCAGAAATCCCACTTGTCTTTTGCGTTTCTCTTGTAATTGAATAATTTAGCTACTTCTACAATGGTTTATTATGTATCAGGCACTGGGCCAGGAGCTAGGGATGGTTTACATGAATAAGATACAATTTTTGCCATTAGCCTGTAAATATGCTCAAGTTCTTAGACTAGAAAAATACCAAATGTTACTTGAACCTGCTCATTTCTTCAGAACCTCCAACCTAGGTCCTACAATTCCATTTTCCATGGAGTTCTTTGGGCCTGAAAATATAAGGAGAATAATAGGCTCTAACTAGTGTCTTATAGTTGCAACTTCAGCATAACTATAAAATGATGAGCCTGTATTTTAATGGAAATGGTGGGAGTTATACATGGACCATGAAATTTATCAGGCTAAGTAATTCTCTTGGGAGGCTACACATTTATTTCACTGATGATCCATTTGCTCAAAACATTTTGTTCCTTCTCTGTAGGTACTGCTTTCAAAACAGTTTGACCACCATTTAGGAAAATCATTCCCAAAACATTTTAGCTGCACCTAATTTTGTGTCCTAAATAGTAGAGCCTACCTTAATCATAGAGTTTATTCTTCAGACTCAGAATGACTTTTGGTTCTTTCTAAAAAATATACATACATACCCCCAGATGATAAAGATTTGGTACTTTGGGGCAGATCACTCTCAAAATGTGCTTTTGGTTCTAAACATAGTTTGTCAAAAGGAATTCTCAGTAGGTTCTAAGCAAGGACAGACTGATTAAAATTTGAGTAGAGCATCCCAAGGGGACCAACAACCTCATGTTAGGTTGGATTCCCAGATTTTGAGATGTAGAGTTGCTTACAGAATGATTACTGGGGAATGCTCTTGGGAGATACACCATAAAGGAAGTGAGAAAAGAAGAATTGAACAGAGGGCAGAAGCTGACCCTCAATGCAATTGTTACATGAAGATAAGAACTCAGGATTCTGAAAAACAATATAAAATTTCTCTATCCCAATAACTCATATGCCTTGAATATCACCCAAATGATGTTCAGTAGATGTACACTAAACCCAGACAATTTGGTGAGGAATGTTGCTCCATGAATGCAATATAAACCGAAAATCTGCCAGTAAACTTCTCATTTGATCTATGGAGGCCTACTCTTTGAGATTGAATTATATCATCTAATAAAATGGCCCAAACAAGAGAATTCCACTTAGGGAAAAACAGTGTAATTTAGCTTCTTAAATGGATTGTAATTTCACTATAATTACAGGAATTATTTCTTAGTTTTTCTACTTAAGTTGGTCCAGTTTTATTGTTCGAAGTATCTGTTGATTGACATTGAATCTACACTAACAGGTTTAAGTAGGGGAATGAGAAATAAATCCATGCTAATCAATTCAATCAGACTCAATCAATGCCTGGGGACCAAGGGGCAGCTGAACTCCTGCCTTGGAATCAGTATTTCAGCAGAATTCTCATATGTGACTGAGGCTCACAGCTCCCACTGTCTGAATAATAGCTGAATGTATAAATGGGTAAGTGGATGAGTATATGTCATTTTCCCAGCTCCAATTCACCCTCAAACAAGGAAGAGCACCCTGGAAGGTCAATCTATGCCTTCAGGCTGCATGAATGATATGTACCGATATTCTGATAGGGCCTAACTGGCTAAACAAGCAGAGAGGAGTCCTAGTCCCTAAATCTGATAAATAAAGAGCCTGTCTGCATTTCAGACCCATTTACCATCTCCTATAAATTATTTATCAAGTACCCTTCCAGCTCGGTCTCCTGGGCTTCCACACACCACGTGTGTCTCCCTCAGAGCATTTAGGCATCTGTGTCCTGGTTTCTCTCCTCACTTGATTTTAAGCTACTCAATAGTAGCAACATCCACCAACCCTAATTAGATAACAGGGATTAATATCATCTAATTCATCTATCATTTTATGGATGAAGAGACACTAGAAATTGCTCAGAGTCACACAGCTACTCAAAGATGGAGCCAGGATTCAAACTCAGGATGGTGTAACTCTACTGATCCCTGTCCGTGAAGGGCTTTGTCCTAATCTTGTCTGTTTCTCCAGTGGTGAACAGAGCACCTGGCACAGAGTAGACCTACAATAGACAGTTTTTAGCTGTCCAAATAATTGAGAGTCCCCTATAATAGACTTGGCTACCTCAAGGAACATAAATGGCTGTAAACTACACAAGATTTCTGTCCAGCTGAAACTGTACCCTACACAGTCAATCCAACAATATTTTCTGTCCTTTGTTGTTCTAACTCCAAGACACAGTAACTATTATTGACTATCAGGAAGTTTCCTTTTGACCTGCAGTAGTCTCTTTCCCTGCAGTTAGAAATCCCAGTGGAGAGATCTCTTTTCAGAGACGAGAGCAAGGAAAAAAATAAAACTATTCATCTGGGACCTGAATTCTATTTGGCCTTTCAATTTACCTTTCTTTTGGCCCCTTTCCTCATGGGAACAAAAGACGATTGTGGTAAGAGTGATCCCTGACCATTTCCTGGGAGAAACATGATTAATTGTCTGGCACAGACTTCGCTGTCATGGCTCCATCTGCTGATGAGTGTACTGGTGGATGAGGGCTGAGTCCAAAATGAAGAGAAGCACAAGTATATTGAGGAGAAAGTTGTTTCCTAAACTACTGATACCCTCAAGACCCTCCAGACTTCCTGCGTCTCAGGAGGACACTTGGACAGAATCCTTCCAGGCTTAGGTGGACCCACCTACATGAAGTAGCCAACTGGTCTACCAAGTTGCGGGAGTCTTCCAAGATAAATATGTAGCAGTCACTTTGATTTCCCACTGGAATAGGCTCAATGGGCTACAGATCACATTGATACCCTGGTTTTCCTGCCAGTCCCCTAAAGGGCATGCTGAACTTCTTAATTTAGCTTTCTATTTCATTATCATGGTGTTTCATGCTGCATAGGCAGCAAAACTTTGTGACAGCTTCCTGGTTAGCTTCATAAGGCTGATGGAAATCTTTGTCTATCTAGAGGTTTCTCAGGCACAGACTCCACATAGCCTTGTACAACCCCAGACCTCTCCAGAGTCATTACACCACCTCCCCGCCACTGCCCCACATTGCATTGGTTACAATGCCAGAGTTCTTTGCCTAGTCTCTCGGTATGTAGGAGAGAATGAGGGATGAGGTTGGATAAAAGATGTATTACAACATAGAAATTATCATTCAGCACTTCCTGAATGACCATATCTAGAACTTAAAAACATTTCTAGCCTTTTAAGTTGAAGGAAATTTCCTGATATATAATAGCATATCCTGACACTAACTTATAAATGTTTTGTACCTTTATGGTACAAAATAGGGCACTAGCAAAGGTCACTTCATATAGAAAGAAAATGTGTATTTAGATTAAAGAAAGAAATGGAAACAAAAATCAACTCAGGCACTGTATTAGTTTCCAATGGCTACTCTTACAAATTGCCACAAACCTAAAACAACAGAAATTTATTATCTTACAGTGCTGGAAATCAGAATTCTGAAATGAGTCCTTTGCGATTAAAATCAAGGGGTCAGCAGAGCTATGTTCCTTCTGGAGGCTCTAGGGGAGAATCACTCGTGGCCTTCTCCAGCTTCCAGAGGCAGCCCCTCTCCTTGGCCCCGGGATGCATCCCTCTGAGCTGCATTTCCATGGTCACATCTTCCTCTCTAACTTTGTCCAGAAATCCTGGATAATCTCCCCATCTCAAGATCTTTAACCACACCTACAAAGTCCCTTTTGCCATGTAAGGTGACATATTTACAGGTTCCAGGGACTAAGACATGGGCATCTTTAGGAGATCATTATTCTGCCTACCACAAATACTATTGCTTCTGGGGTTAAATGCAATTTTTATCTGAGTGATGAGAAAAATGACCTTGTGTGCTGCCAAAAGACAGAATGGGGATCATTAGTAAACCATTAGGTCACTTTCCCCGGCTTTCTTCTCTACTGCTTGTCACCTGTTGTCAATCTGCTTCAGCTACAGAGCATACATTGACCTTCTATGCATGCACTTGCTTACGTATCCTTCCCTCCTGCCTCAGCTATGGACAATAATTAAGCACTTACACCTGCGTGATGCACATGTCCACTCATGAACACACAGATCCTACTGGCATGAAGGCATCATCATTGAGGCAAGAGTGAACTCTCTCCTGGGGCACTGTACTGGCAGCATCTGTAGTAGCTGAGTGCTCTTCTCAACCTGGGATTTCTCTAGTCTTGGAAATTGTTTAGGCACAAAACAGCTGCCTTCCGTCCTGAGGATCTCCTGAGAGCATCGTCAGATAAGAGTCAGGTTTCTGGAACTTTCTGACTTTACTGTACTGAGCCTTCTGTTCCTGGAATATCCACTCTTGTCCTTCCCTCCTGTGCACCACAGCTCTAGGCAGGAGAGAAGCTGGCTAAGATCCCAAATGATTTACTTTTTAATATAACAAAGTTTAAAGCTCTGGTTACATTGATGCCAAAAAAAGTAAAAACCATCACACACATATACATATATATGAGAACACTCTATTTATGTAAGTAGTAATTGTGCATTTCAATAAGACTGAATGATTCATAGGAATTTTCAGAAAGTGGCACAGATATGAATCTTTAATCTTCTGAAAGACCTTTATGTTTTCCCTTAAGGGAGAACAATGAGTTTGCTTTTGCTAAATAGTCTTTAATTTCCTTTTTATTTTAGGTTTTTAGGATTTATGTAACTTACAGTTTTCAAGATACTCATTATTTATTCTGCATGGAAGTGTTTAGTGGTACCATATAATATTTTAATTGATGGTAGAGTTAATCACTTTTTGTCTCAGCAACCAAACGATTAATTTCCAAAGTGGTTCCTCATTCATAACCACAGTTTTAGGCTATTATAATGAAATTATTCACAAAATTAGTTTCTGAAATACTAAATATTAATTTTGCATTTCTTCAATCATTAGAGTTCTCTGAGATGTTTACAGTATAGAGGAGCCCGAAATGCAACCCTATATGATGGGCGATCTCTGTTACTCAAGAGTCTTTTCTCAAGCAGAGGCTTCAGATACTTTGTGACTTTGTGGTAAATTGTTTGTGGCTGTTCTTTTTTTTCCCCATTTATAAAGCTAAAGGTACTGTAATTTCTTTTGAAACAATAATTTGGGCAGATTCATAAGGAGAAAATTACAACACTAATAATCAGCTGTTGCAACATGTTTCAGAAAAAGAAAAGATTGAGATATAGATTTCCTGTGTTCACCAACAGATGCATTGAAAACTAAGATAAGCTTGCAGTATGGTCTAGCATAGCAGATGATTCATCTGCAGTGTGGTTTGTGTTCTGATGGCATTAGGGGCTAAGTGCTAACTTAGCACAGAGGTGAGAACGCCTCATCTGCTCTGGAAGAGTGAGGAAAGAGTCTCCTCACAAATGATGCTGGGAAAACTGGATATTCACATGTAGTAGAATGAAAGTAGACCCCACCTCTCACCACTTACAATAATCAATTCAAAACAGATTAAAGACTTAAATGTAAGTCCTGAAACTATGAAAAACTATAAGAAGAAAACATAGGGGAAATACTTCATGACACTGATCTGGTCAAGGACTTTTTGGATAAGCTCTCAAAAGCATAGGCAACAAAAGCAAAAATAGACAAATGGGATTATAGCAAACTAAAAAGCTTCTACACAACAAAGGGAATAATCAACAGAGTGAAGAGACAACCTACAGAATATGAGAAAATATTTACACCCTACGTGTCTGACAAGGGGTTAATATCCAGATTATGTAAAGAACTCAAACCACACAGTAGCAATAAAGACCAGATAATTTGATTAAAAATTGGGCAAAAGATCTGAATACATACAAATGGCCAACAGGTATATGAAAAAATGCTTGACATCACCAATTATTAGGTAAATGCAAATCAAAATCACAATGAGATATCATTTTACCCCTGTTAGAATGACTACTATGAAAAAGATAAAAAATAACAAATGCTGGCAAAGATGTTGTGAAAAGGGAACTCTTACACACTGTTGGTGGGAATGTAAGTTAATATAGACACTATGAACAACAATATGACAGTTCCTCAAAAAATTAAAAATAAAGCTACCGTATGACCTATCTTCCTACTAGATATGTATTCAAAGGAAACGAAATCAATATGTTGAAGAGCTTATCTGCACTCCTTTGTTTATTATAGAACTATTCGCAATAGCTAAGATATGGAATCAACCTAAGTGCCCATCAGTGGATAAATGGATAGAAAAAAAAGTGGGGTATATAAATATATGCACAATGGAATACTATTAAGCCATAAAAAAGAACGAAATCCTGTCATTTGTGACAATATGGATTAACCTAAGGGCATTAAGTTAAATAAGCCAAGTACAGAAGGACAAATACTGCATGATCTCACTCAAATGTGGAATCTAAACAAGTTGATCTCGTAGAAGTGGAGAGTAGACTAGTGGTTACCAAAGGATGGGTAGAGTACGGGGGAGGGGAGAGAGGGAGAGGTTGATCAATGGGCACAAAGTTAAAGTTAGACTGTAAGAATATTCTGGTGGCTATAGTTAACAATAATGTATTGGATATTTCAAAATACAGTCAGGCATTGCTTAACAATGGGGATACCTTCTAAGAAATGCTTTGTTAGGTGATTTCATCCTTGTGTGAACATCGTAGAGTATACTGACATAAACCTAGATCATGTAGCCTGCTACACACCTAGCCTATTGCTCCTAGGCTACAAACCTGTACCACATGTTATTGTACCAATACCCCAGGCAATTATAACACAAAGGTAAGTATTTGTGTATCCAAACATCTCTAAATGTAGAAAAGGCACAGTAAAAATACAGTAAGAAAGAGAGGGCACTTACCATGAATGGAGCTTACAGGACTGGAAGTTGCTCGGGGTAAGTGAGTGAGTGAGCGGTGAGTGAATGTGAAGGCCTAGGACATTACTGTACGCTACTGCAGACTTTATAAACACTGGGCACCTAGTCTATGCTAAATTTATAAAAAAAAATTTTATTTCTTTAATAGTAAATTAAACTTGGCTTTTTTACTTTATGAAATTTATTTTTTTTAACTTTTGACTCGTATAATAACAGCTTCAAACACAAACATATTGGATAGCTGTACAAAAATATTTTCTTTCTTTATATTCTTATTCCCCGGGCTTTTATCTATTTTTAAACTCTTTTATTTTTTTAAGCTTTTTCTTTGTCAAAAACTAAGACACAAACACACGCATCAGCTTAGGCCTATAGAGGGTCAGGACCATCAAGAAGTCATTAGCTGGCAGAAATTTTTCAGCTCCATTATAATTTTATGGGACTACCGTCGTATATGTGGTCTGTGCTTAACTGAAATGTCATTATGCAGCACATGACTGTAGCTAGAAGAGGGAGGGTTTTGAATGTCCTCACCTCAAAGAAATGACAAGTGTTTGAGGTGATAGGTAGGCTAATTATCCTGATTTAATCATTACACGATGTATACATGTATCAAAACACCACACTGTATCCCATAAATATGTATAATTATTATATGTCTATTAAAAACAAAATAAAACTTAAAAAGTAAAGAAGTGTCTTTGGATTTTTGTTCTTTTTCAGCTAGCGATATATAGAAGAGGTGCTGTGGGTTGACTGGCTAGCCAGAGGAGAAAGATGGGATGTTTTTTCCTCACATAGATCATAAAATGGCTACAGGCTTGATAAAGAATTGATACAGGACTTCAAATATATAGACATGTTTCAAGAGTTTCATTCTGCTAAAAGCGGAACAGCTGATAAGCTTCTGCCTGGTCTTGGCTGGCAGGTTCATCATTTATAGGCAGTAGTGAAAGACAAAAATGCTAGTGAAGTAGCTTGTCCGATGTGAAGAGTTTTCTGACTTTGTAGAAGAAATTTATCAGGTATTTTGATGATTGCTGTTTTGCTCAGGGATAAACCGCAGACTTGAGTGTCAACTGAATCTGGATTCAAACCTAAGTTGTGTCATTTACCGGCAGAATTACCTTGAACAAATTACTTCTTTGGGTTATGAAATTTTCATTTGTGTAATAAGGAAAATATTAATTCAGAACCACAGAGAATCGTTGTCAGGTTTAAATAAGGTAGTGCTTGTGAAGTGCTTAGTAGATAGCAGGCACTCAAATGCTTGTTTTATTATGATTAAAAATAACTTTTAAAAAAAAGAAAAGTCAGTGAATCCCATATAGACCCTTCTTGCTATTCTGTGTTTCTCACTAACATTACCTTGTTTTACAACTTAGATGTCTGGCATAAAAAGGAGGAACTGTCTTTGAGGAGTTAGAATCAATTGTGTTAACAAGACCAACGTGTATTTGGAATTTTAACCCTTCTGCCATTAATTAATTTGGGAGCTATGGTAATAAAATTTAAGATTTTTCTTCTCTTAAAACTGGCTATGGACTGCATCTAAATTTTCATTAAATAGGCAATCAAAATCTTCCGTTTTTATTACAAAAGACTCATGTGGCGGAGAGAGACAGTTTAAATGCATAAGGAATGAAGTAGAATAATGATTTGGTGCATATATTCTGATAATTACTACTTCCTTTCCCCCAGCTCCCCTGCAATAAATGAACTGTCTTTTTAAATTTCATTAACAAGAGATTACAAATCTTAATGGGATACAATAATTCTACCTTAATTTTAGAGCAATGTATTGCAGGTATCTGTTCTTGCTGAGTTATTTTCCCGGAGTTATCCCCAATGATTCAGGAAAGTTCTTTTAGAATTGAAATAATATGTAATATTAGTACCAAATACATTTATATTTTAATTTTCATTTTAGGGATTATTAAATATTTGCTATTGCAATCGAAACAACAGCTTATTGTGTTCTTGTGCAAAAACTAAATTCTTCTTACCAAGTTTTAAATTTTAATAGGAATTAAGGTTTTTCAGCAGTACATGTGGCTTAGTGGATAATACACTACAAAAATCTGGCGACCAGTGCTTAACCAGATTTAAGTATCTAAATTGACTGAGCTATAACTCAAAAAAACATTTGGCCCATTTTAACATTTTATGAAAAATCACATCTACAATAAATAGGCTTCAATGATGGAAATGGCATCTGTCCAAATCAGGAACCACTGTGGACATAATTCTGGCCTTTTATTCACTGGACTTGCATCTAGTCTTTGTAACATTGATTTTTTTTCTTTTCTTGAATGTGTTTCATATATAGTGATGTTTCTAAACCTCTGAATTTGAGGGAGGATAATCTATTGAAGCAATTAAGTAAACAGATTATACAAGTTTACGCAAAATCCATTTCCAAAGTTCAAGAAAGAGCCAAAAAACTTTCTTGGAACAGTCTTGGGTGTAGAAGGCACTTCTAAGTAGAAAACAGAAATTTTCCCTCAAGAGAAATTATCCTTTAAAACTGTCAAGAATAAACAAACAACAACAATTATTCTCTGGTTCTCGCTTCCTGAAACACTGATAGTTCTCCAGATTGGTCCTGTGGGACGAGAGAAGCCTCTGCATTTTCTCTAAGAAATTTTGGATTTAACTTCATACTTGTAATTTTTTTCCTGTCTCATTGTGTTATCAATGATGTCCTGAGGCATTTTTCAGCTTCTGTTTTAATTGATTCTCTACTGTTCTGCAGAGATGACCACTGGTCATCAACTCATTCAGAGTTTAATTGAATTTTTTTTTTTTTGCAAGGGGGTGATGTGTAGCGCAGGATGGCATTTTAACATATTTCTTTATGAGTCTCTATTTCCATACTACTTTTTATCAAGCTGATCTAGGAGTCAAAGATACGATCTTTCCATTTTGTGTGTATGCGTGTATCACGAAAACAAAAGCTCAGGGAAGGGGCATAATTAAGAGAATTTTTTTTTTAAATTAGATTCATTCATCTCCTTGTCAGCCAATTTTTTGACCCTCAGGGATTTTATCTGTGGAGAAATCATGTGACAAAATGCTTTAGAATAATCCTGCCAGAGTCAGAAACTGCCTTATTTTCCACCCCATCCTTCTCACGCAGCCCAATAAAGCTTTGTCTCTTGGGACTTCAGGGGTATCTGTTCCCTGAAAACATTTCTTGCCTCTGCCAAAAAGTATAATCTAGAGGGATCTCCAGGGCAATATATTTGAAAGGGCAAGAGATTTGAAGTCAGATAAATTAGGATTTCCTTGATTTTTCCTCATGGTTAATATAAATGTTAGGGAGAAAAAAACTTTTCCTCTACCCTCTTATGCTCTGTGCTTAGGAGCCTGCAAATTAAACTAACAAAATACAAATTAATGGGGGGAAGGGCACATGATTTTTATTAACATTTATGTGCGTGGAGTTCACAGAAAGAAGTGAAACTCAAAGAAATTATTAGACATAGGAGAGGTGGGTTGGCTTCAAAAGATAATAAATTGTGGGGGAAGTGACTAGGAAATATGTGGGGGAACTAATGAAAGATAGAAACTGTTTTACAACATGGGAGCGCTTCTTATTTAGACTTTTCTTGCTGTCCTACGCCATCTGCATGACACTTTTACATTTTGCTATTCTACTCAATCATTATTAGTGGTTCCTCATGGTCTAAGAGATAAAACCAAATTTAGTAATTTGGTACTTAAGAATCCTTTAACACAGACTGATCAGGCTTCTCTAACCATAGCTCATAAGAATGTCTTGTGGAATCTGGCCTTTGCATTTCATGCCTTTCCGGCCATCTGAGTTCCCAGTCTGTCTTCAAAGCTTCAGTAAGGATTTTCTGACCATGAAACTCTCTGGTTGGTCTGGAACATGCAAAGTTTACACCTGGTCTCTCATTAACGTATTAAGTATACCCCCTTTCTCATTCCAAAGAATCCCAGCTTGGAAGAGCAATGATATGGTTGCCCTGCTCATGAATCTTTCTTTTCCATCTCAAACTACAATGACTATTTTCCTCTTCTGAAATCCTTTGAGACTTTTCTGTCTACAGCACTGCTTTAGCATGTAGAAAATAGCTGTAATAATAATGTGCCTACTGTGTGCCAGGTGACTTAATACACTATCTTTATAATCTTTTCTTTTCTTTTTTTTTTTTTTTTTTTAGGCAGGGCAGAAAAGACCCAAAGAGCAATTTTAAATCACCTGCCCATTGTCTCAGAGACAGTAGGAGCAGAACTTTGATTTAAACTTAGAGCCATCTGTCTCCAAAGCTTGTGCTTACTTAACCACGTTGAGTGGCCAACTCATCCCAATTTTCCTGGGACTGTCCTCAGTTTTAACACTGAAAATCCCTTATCCCAGGAAGCTCCAGAAAATGGGGATGATTTTTCACCCTACCACGACATAATCGAGGCTTCATCTGCCTGAACACGCGATAGGTATTTCCTCTGTGACTCCCTACCTATGTTATAAATAAGCTCTTGATGTGAGAGCTTTACCAGTTTCCTCCATTTAATCCTCAGAGCCTAGCACAGTGCCCTACTGAAATGTCACTTTGCTCTCTCCCCGACCTTACTTCATGAATGTGTTTTGCTTTTACGGCTAAATTGCAATTTTTTTTGAAAAAGAAATTATGTCCTTTTTCCCTTTGTCTCCCATGCTGCCTGGCTCTGTGCTTCACCCCGAGGCTCTCCACAAATGTGTGCTTGCTAAGTAAGGGAACTGGAGTCCTCCTTCTCTGAACAAATGGGTTTTAATGGTAGCCTGTTATATCCTGCTTCAGTGTTGTAAAAACTCCTTTCACTGTAAAAATTTGATCTTTCCAGAACCATCTTCCAGCACAATAGGGTACTGCGCCTTGGCACAGCTACCAAGGACTCATATCTGTCTTTGAATATTGCCCCTTTCGCATGCAGGCCTGGTTTAAATGCCCGTAATAATTCCATTTCCCTCAGCCTCCTGATATTTCACCCAGGAGAAATCACCCTTTCGTTTTCATTCTGAGTTAAACAGATGTGAGAATGTAAAGAGAGAGTGAATTACTGTACAGACTAAATTACAGAACCTGTGGAGAGTTTGTGACTTATAGGAGGAGTACTTACTCAACATCCATGCCACAGCCATAATCCAACGGAAATCTTTCGATGGTATTTTTTTTCTAAGCTAAGTGCGAAGGCTGCTTTGGAATAGATTCTTTCATTCTAAAATGATACTTACCAGTTAGCATGGTTACCTCCCTCCTCCCCCAAGTCAAATCTAGGGGCAAGTGGGAACCTAGTCCTTCCTAAGGTCTGAAGCCTGGGCTTTGGGAAGCTTCTAGATCTACAATGCATGCCTCCATGGTTTGCTCTACCTGTTGCAGCGCCCCGTCAGGTGGAGGGTCAAGGCGTGGGCTGGGTGAATGTTTGAAATGTCATTCACTTATCGAAAATGAATTCCATTGCTGGTCCATGAGGGTTTTGAATTTATAAAACAAACCCTTTTATACCTCATCAGAAATTACTGATATCAGAGATTGCTGAGGAATACAACTGTATCAGTAAAAGAACTTATATATTTTAGAAGCTAATGTAAAAAAAAATTACTGAAAGATAGTGCCATCAGCAATTGTCTTATTATACAAACTCTGCATATAAGTTGAAATAATCCTCTTGTTCCCTTCAAATGGAGGTGGACAAAGCTATTAACTTTCCCTTGTCCTTATGTCCCTTCACCTATCTTTTTAAAATTTTTATTAGGTGCTTTAATGTGTGGGTTGAAATCAATAGAGGACAAGCCATTAAAAATTATTGGTTGGCTGTGGCTCCCCACTAAATATTAAAGCAGCTTGGCAAATTAGCACATACCTCCAGGCACTAGGCCTGAGAGAAATAACGATCTAGGCAAACAGACACTATAATCCAAGTGGAAAATACTGCCGGTGTGCTTGCTGCTCTGGGTTTCTTTTTGTTGCTGTTGTTTACCCATAATATCATTCTGTTTTTTGCTTTTATTAGTGTGAGGAGACCAGGGTGGGGAGCGTTAACTGTTGGAAGGATTCCTTTTAAGGATGCATTATATCAAGAGCTAGCTATCAGAGCAACTTGGGAGATGTAGGAAACAGGTGTAGAAACAGGTGAGTGGAATATTGCTTATTATGGCTCTGAATTAAGTGTCTGGGAGAAGTGGAAATATTGCAGGGTGCTGTGTCCTTGTATTCTCCCGGGATTTGTAAACACATTCATGCAAGCAACATGAAGAAGACTAGCAGCTGGGAAGCGAAGGCAGAGGAGGAGCTGTGTAGGCAGAAACGTTATTTTCTCGGGTGAATGAAGAAAAAAAGCACAGAACAAGGCTGATTCTGTGGGTATATGCTTGAAGCTAGACGATTCAGGAGGGAAAATTAGTTCTAAGACAGGGAAGGGGCTGTGAGTAAAATTGAGAAATTCTCAGAAGTCAGAAGAATTTGGGTTTGAATCAAAATTCCTTTACATGCCACCTCCACTCTGCAAGTTTCGCTTTATGCAAGTCAATGTTTCCAGTGTTATCACTGATAAGCAAAAGAAATAAACAAAATCCAACAATCCTCTCCATTATTTTTTTGGTTATGAAAAGTTAAGAATGAAATGGTATCTTTTGGGTCCCCAAGTGTACAATGAGGAATTTACAGCTTGTCATTCTGTCTCCACCCCAGTCAATCCCTAGTCTTTGCTAACCTAATCTATCTGGGGTATGGAGGCAAAGAATACATTTTGTACCAACTATTGTATTCAACAGGAATTTTTTATGTTTACGTTTTTTGTAACCTGTAATCATACTTACAGAAGTTACTAATATTTATAATAACATGGTTCAACTAGCTCCTATTCCCCATTTGGAGGTTCTTAACTTTTTGTTCACTTTTAGCTCAAATGAATTACGTCAAGTTTTCCTCATGAAGTTCTGTGACAGAGACTATCTTTGTTTGCTTTTGCACATGAACAACAATTTGGCTGAGCAAATTGGCTCATGACATTTTCCTCCCAATGCTTTCACATGCATTGCTCTGTTATCGTCTGGCATTTCATATGGCAGATGAGAGCTCTCAGGCCAATCTAACTTTTTACTGTTTGCAGACCGGGTTCTGTTTTATCTCTTAAGCAAAACTTTTCTATAGAGTATAGATAAATATTTACTCTTACAGTATAAGCAATGAAGGCTGGGTACCAAAAAGTCCCAGAAGAGCATAGACATGATGCCACAAAAAAGAAGGTGAGAAAGAGGGATGGCCACACACAGAACCAGGGAGAAGGAGACCCAGAGTAAAGTTGCACAATGATGGACTAGCTAAGTGTCCCAAGAAGAAAGCTAAGCACCCAGGAGAGTTCCCTTATTCCTGAGAGGCAAATCCTCTGAATGATTCTATTGATTATAATGAAATTTTATTTTTCATACAGAATGAAAAATAATCATACACAATAAAGTAATAACAAAATCAAGGTCAGACATCCTATAACAAAGAAGTTATGGGCATTTGGGTAGAAAGGGGAAGTGCTAGGGGTGGAGCTGGAGGTGAGAAAGGGCCAGGGAAAGAGGAATTGTATTTTTTGTTGCCAGACAGCCCTGGTCCTGGTATAGTGGGTAAAATCAAGATCTGCCTCTCTGAGTTAATCCATTTTGGTCTCTGCCTGTTAGAGTGTCTATTCTTGTGTTTTTTATGATGATACTGTTGGTAAGGCAAATCTCGCAGAAGCTTTTGGGGGAGCTATGGAACTGAGAAAATGCAAATGAATTTTCTGTGAATGAAAGGAAATAAAATAAAATAAACAAGAGCCTAAGACAGGAATGTTGAAAGAGGGCTGAAACCGTAGGTTTTTAATTGTTTGCCACCGAAGTTCAAGAATTACTCTCAGGTTTAAATACGAATATATAGTGGTGCATATCCTACAAATGCATGTGGAAGTGACTGTCTCTCTTTTCATTAGAAGGTCAAGCATCATTCTAATCTATCTCCTTGTATTTGGTCTCTCCCTCTTCTAACCCAACCTGTATATCACTTCCATATCAAACTTCCTAAAATTCCATGTTTGCTCCTACACCCTCTTGCTCAGTATTCAATTGCTCCCCTTTGCCTAGGTTAGAAAAAGTCTAAACATTTTAGTCTGGCAATCAATAGAATTTCATACGTGAAGCCTAATTGACCTTTTTAACCATAAACCTTGATGTTTTTCCATCCAGCTGACCTTTCTGGTAGATCCATTTTCCTGCTGTTTACTTTTCACTCATGCCAAGTTTGTTGCAGGTCGTGTGTTTTTCCGGACTGCTTGTCCTCCATGGGTTGACTCAGTGATCCAGGTTGCTCTGTTCCTGTGGCCCCACTGTGTCTACATTCTGCCTCACAGCCTCCGCTCTCTCCGTGGGCTGGGAAGTGTTGCAGATGGACTACTCACACCTACTCTCATGTCGCTTCTGTGCACATCCCCAGCGGCCAGAACCAGTCATGGGGCGCTGCCTTGACTGCAAGATGGGCTGGGAAACATGCCCTTCCTGTGTGACTCAGAAGAGAACTGGAGATTGGTGATCATGAATAATGTCTATGACAGTGATAACAGAATCAAGGTTGTGGTCAAACAAGGTTGGAAGACTTTGGGTTAACCAAAGTTATACAATTCTCAGTGTTATGAATTCTCAGTGCCTTTGCTCTGCTTAAATTGCTGTGGATGACCACAATAGAGATATTGTAGACCAGCTGTCTTCCCTATGCTTGTATAAATCATTCTCGTGAAGGAACCACAGTTCTGCAGAGCACACTTGGGAGATGCTGTTCTCTCTCTGTGAAGACCAGGTGTTCCCTGTGTAGTATCAAGGATTTGGATACCGTAGGGTGAGCAAAACAAACAGGATTTCTCCCTAAAGAGGTTTCTGTCTAGGTGCACCTCAGGTTGGATAATGCCCAAGGCCAGCGTGCCTGCTTACACACAGCTGTATGGAACACAGGTGGGTGCTGCATCTCAGAGGGAAACACAAGAAAATTGTCTTCAAAACTCCTGGCCTATCCTTTTTGTACCCTTCATGACATTGTAGTATCTATTTCAATTCTGATATCACAAGTTGTGCTTTATTCTTTTGTTCCCTAGTAAAACCTAGAAGAATTGGACTTCAACTCATTCCTACTGATTTGTGACTTTGACCATGTGTAGCTTTCAAGCAAGGATTTTCAGGCTTACAGAGGATTTGTAGGCATAGTGTAAGGAGGGGCACGGAGAGAGGTGCTGGGGAGTAAAGGGAAAGTATTTGTCTTGAAATGTAAGCCATCTGAGGCTTGCCCTGGAAGCTGCTATGGACTGCATGTGCCCCCTAAAATTCACATGCTGAAGTCCTAGTCCTCAATATGCCTGTATTTGAAAATGGGGTCTGTAGGAGGTAATTAAAGTTAAGTGAGGTCATAAGCGTGGAACTCTAATCCAGTAGAGTTGGTGGCTTTATAAGAAGAAGAAGGAGAAGAAAAACAACAGAGAGAGAGAAATTGCTTTCCTGCTCTCTGCATGTGCTCAGAGAAGGGCCATATGAGGGCTGCAGCAAGAAGGTGGCTGTCTACAAGCCAAGGAGAGAGCCCTCATTAGAAAGCAAACCTTTCAGGACCTTAATTGTGGATCTTCCAGCCTCTAGAACCATGGAAAAGAAATTTCTATCGTTTATGCCACCCAGTATGTACTATTTTGTTATAGTAGCCCGAGGACATTAATATAATAGTCAAAACCTGTTTTCTCCTCTCTCCAAAGCAAGGGAGTTTGGCTCTGTAGCATTGCTGGAGGTGGCATGCTTTAAATACTGAAGATTGAATTATTTGGGATCCAGTGACCTTGGATTCTTTCTTCCAAGCTCAGCTGCAGGATTGAGCCCACGGCACCCAAGCTCAAGTCCACTCGACTTCAGCCTCCCCAACTGATGCCGCTTCAACAGCAGGGCAAGAATGAGAGAGGACCTGGGGCTGGGGCTGGGGCTGCAGGTAGAGGGAGTTCACAAGCAAAGTGGGTTTTAAGGTCACAGTGAAGAAAGAAGAACCAAGAAGAAGAGAGTTGCTTAATGATGGGGAATGACATTGAAACCTTGTTATAACATACATGAGATTTTCGGGGGACCTGCATGGCCAAGCTTATACTTTATCAGGGAAATTATTGACACCAATTATAGATGTTGGAGAATTTGAAGCTTAGGAAGGAAATTGCCAAAAGTTTTATTTGGCCATATAAAAATAATACTGAGAACATTCATTTATGTGGTTACTTAGCATTTATGCCTTGTGTCATGGAGCAAAATAAATTTTATGCATCATATTAAAATGGTGTCACATTAACTGTGTAAACTGCCTTTGATTAAACTTCAGTTAGTGTCTTAGAGTTCACAATTTAAAAAAATTGCAGTGATCTTTGACGTGCACACTCCTTTTGTCACCGACTTGGTGTTTGTCTTACTAGTTTTGTGTGTGCAGCATTTATTTTGCCTTCCCAGACACACCAGAAGCAAACTAAAGCTATATTCTTCTTTCGATTCACGAATTATATCTAGCACCTAGCAGACTCTGAATAAACATATTCGATAAACAAACTAGTATGTATTAATATAACAAAATTTAATTTTATTTTTGTACTTAGTTTCTTTTATAAATATGATTTATAAACCCATCTTTATTTTCCTTTTTTATTTCAATAGATTTAGGGGGTACAAGTGTTTTTTGTTACATGGATGAATTGTATAATGCTGAAGTCAGGCTTTTAGTGAACCTGTCACTAGAATAATTGTACGTTTTTATCCCTTACCCTCCTCTAACGCTTCCCCCTTCTCCGTTTAAATGTCAAAATAGAATTTTTTTAAATGGAAATATTTTTTGACTCAAAGCATAAAAAGGGACTTCAGATGTTATTGAATTCAGCCCTTCGATTCTGGATTGAATTGTACTTTTAAACCAATCAGTTGGTTAAGCCTAAAAATAAACAATTTAGAAATATTGTTTTCAGATATCCTAATGTCTTGCCAGAACAACAGATTTGCAATTCTCAAAAAGATCATTTGCCATGGGCCTTAAATATTACCACATTGAATATCTTTTTTTGTAATGCCTTTGTCAATTCTTTTGGGCATTCACTACATTCTGACGCTTTCAGGAAACTTTGTTTATACATCACTCGTGACCATTATTATCTTGCCTTTAATGGTACTGGCTTTGTGACATAGTGAGCAAAAATGTGAACTTCTTAAGAACAAAAGTTGTTTTTGCTCTTGTGCCTCAGTAAAATACCTGCTGATTTCTGGGAGTTCCCTGGGCTTAAAAAAATTAATTAGTTAATAAACTTTTAAGATGACAAATAAAAATTGTATCTATTTATGGCGTACAACTTGATGTTTTGATTTATACATACATTGTGGGATGGCTAAATCAAGCTAATTAACATCTCTGCACCTCACATACCATTTTTTTTGTGATGAGAACACTCGAAATCTACTCTCTTAGCACTTTTCAAGTATCCAATGTGTTGTTATTAACAATAGTCACCATGATGCACAATAGAGCTCTTGAACTTATTTCTCCTCTAACTGAAATTTTATATCCTTTGACCCGCATCACTCCCATCCCCTCGGAGTCCACTCCGGTAGGCAGTATTCTGACACAGGCAAGATCGTCTCAGGCTTTAGGTCTTACTTCCTAGTCTCTCTTCACTTTCATGACATTTTTAAACTAAAAGGGTTAAGGGAAGTGAACTATGAAACAAAATTTATCTGAAAAAAATTATATATATTATTGTTGGTAAAATGTATTTTACTGTGATACATTACCTATACAATATTTTCATCGGTTTATATTTCGGTCACATTTTAACTTCAAGTTTTAGTTCCATTTTAGATATTCTAGTCCATGTAACCTCCACCTCCTGGCCCCCTATCCTTGCTGGCTGGCTCTGATCACTGACATTCGAATTCAAAGGTCATCTCAGCAAGACCAGTCCTGACCTCTCATCCTAATAAAAGAAAAAAAGCAACTACAACAAAAAAACTGTTTTTCTGCCAGTCACTCTATGGCATAGTTGTGTGTTATTTTCTTTATTGAAGAAAAACATAAGAAATTACCTTATTAATATCTTTTTTTCTTTGTTTACACACACTGGAATGTAAAGCTCCATGACAGGCCCTTGTCTCTCTGGTTTCAAGGCCGAAGTTCAGAGCCTGGGTTCATGCCTGTCACACGTAAGCCTTCCATTAGCGTATGTTAAGTGCAGCGAGTATGAAACCATGTTCCCCAAATGTCAACGAATCTGTAGGGGTGTGTTTGGGGTTATGATGGGGGATGGGTTATCATAAATGATAAACCAACTCAAGACTAAGGGGAGCCTCTGTTAAAATCCTATTAAACTAAATGAAGGCCTGAGGGCTTCTGTGGAATGGCAGCTGCTCTCCTTTCAGAAGGGGCCTAGCTTCTCATTCAGCCCAAAGCCCCACACACAATCTGTCCCCCATAGCTCATTCCTTCTGTAATCCTTTTTGATGGAGTTCCTTGCTTCAGCCCAGTACAGCTATATTTCTTTTATGGCTGGGCTGACTGCCAATGGCCCAGATAAAGGCAGAAACTTGAGTGGAATATTTTGTTCTGGGATAGCTTTAACCTTCCAGCTGCCTGAGATTGTGTTATCTTTCGGGAGAATGACAGTCTGTTCTTGTCCTGGGGGTAGCGAGGTATTTCCACACTCTAATAGCATCACAATAGCATCCTAGCATGTCTAGGATAAAGCAGGGAACAAATCCTTAAAGCAGCTTGGGAAGGAATCAGTCTTCCTGGAATTGGGATACTCTAGCTTCCCTATTTGTGCCATTCATCCTTGAGCTATTCAGTGATAAAGTTTCATTATCCATGGTTGAATTTCTTTTCCTGTGCAGGAAGTGACTTCCAGGATCCTCTAAGTAATAAGAATAGAAAGATAATTTTCTTCAACCTTTCACTTAGACATCTTGGTAAAGTGGGGGTCAGAGGCAACTAACTCCTGACTCCAGCAAAGCTGAAATTAAGGCCATTCGAAGTCGTCTGGTTGGAAAATAATATTAGAGCTCGAGAAAGAGTACATTAAAATTATGAATGGTGAAACCCTAGGGCTATAATTTCTGCAAGTGGCCAGGCCAGTTTAAGAAAGGTTCTCTCTGAGGCCCCTGTCCCTGGCACCCCTGCCTGAGGGCCTGGGGAGGCCGGGGAGTGAGACAGTGTGAGATGTGGGAGGAGAGGGCCATGCAAGACACATGAACATGGTGTCTGACGCCCGAGGAGTGTCTTCAATGTTGAATACTTTTATGTGGTGATTCAGCCTCTCTTCATCTTTATAATATTTTAGAACAAATATTTTAAGGAGCATTAAAGATTCTACTTTACAGGGACTAGAAACAAAGCCAACCACCTCTTTCTCAACCAGTTTTCTTAGGAGTGGCCATTTTATGATTTCAGACTTTCCTATGGTCTGTTTCATGCATTTACATTTTGGTCAAGCTTTCTGACATTCCCAAACTACTGTTCTGGAGGGGATAAAAAGCTAATTTGAGTTTTCTGCTATTCAAGGCATTTTTTTTTTTTCACTTACAAAATTACCTTGTATCTCCCCTTCTCGCAAAATGCTAGCAACCCAGATATTGTTGAGAATATTTTTAGAGAATTGACCTTTCTAGGTTGTTAAACTCTTTCAGCTCCTGGAAAAATAGATTACTTTAGATGAGGGCGAAAGGGCTGATGGAAGTCTTAAACCTACTACAATTCCCACTGCTAATGATTTTTATAGGCACGTCTCTCTTACTTCATTGTTGGAATGAATAACGAAGGGAGGGAGAATAGACTCCCTTGGTTGTTTGTCTTCATGCATATTGATTCATAAAACCAAAGACCTCAAGGGAAAATTGTGAGATAAAACTCTTCATCCGCCTGCCTCCAGGGAAGAATTCATTTGGATACCTCAGGACAGAAAGTCCACTGCACTTAACAGTCACCCTAAGAAGCTCTGCATTTTCTTTAGAAATATGGCCCAGTGTCTTATCAATCCTTGCAGACAGATGATTCTTCATAAACTCTAACATAAATAATTCCAAAACTAGGTAACAAATGTTACTGTCTTCTGTTTCCCCAATACCCTCAATTTCTTGTGAGAATGATTGGCATCTAGTGGGCACTAAGTACCTTTTGAATAAATGAATAAACTAAATAAATAAATAAAAATTAAGTTATTCAACAGAGAAGGTGGCATAGTCATTCAAGTTACCAAGTATCATTGAGAATTTATTCTGTGCATAATTGCTGTTTAGGCACAGTATGGAATTCAAAGATATCAAAAGGGAAAAGAGTTTGTTAACTCGAGATTTTGACTTTTTCTTATAACCTAATAAGGGTGTGTCTACGTACATAAGTAACCACAATCCAAAACAGATTATAGAAGATACAATCCAAAGTATAAGTAGATAGCATGAAAGGAGGGTGTTTATTTGTGTTTGGTGGATAAAGATGGCCTAGAGGTAAGATTATGAGGGGTTTTGAATTACTGGTAGGATTTGGAGGCTGAAGGCCTTTTTAGGAAGAGGCAATGCCCACAGCAAAGGCGTGGGGCAGGGAAACGCAGGATTGAACCCAGAAACACGGCAGTCTAGTGTATCTTAAGAGCCATGCAGTGTGTGTGTCTGGTGGTGGTAGTGATGGAATTGGCAGAAACAGGGAGAAGAAGGCTGGGCAGGTTTGCTGGGGCCACTAAGGACAGCTGCCGGAATTCAGAGGAGGAAAAAATTTATTCATGTCGTATAATACTATGTTGGGGGCACTATGAGATCTGGAATTTTTGTCTGTTTTGTTTACTATTATATCTGTGGCCCCTGGAACAGTGCCTGGAACATACTTGTCACTGGATAAATATTTGAGTGAATATGAAATACAATTACTCTGAGGATGGCAAACATAGGTCATGCTTTTGTGGAACTGTTCGACTCCTGTTTTGTTTACATTTTTCCTGACAGAGTCAACATTCAAACTGGAAAAGATAGAAGAGTTATCTCTAAAGGGTATTTTAGGTCAAGGTAGTAAAATAACATGTAGTCTCTCAGAATAATTTACATATTTTGGGCTATTGAAAAATGATACATTTGAGTACTGAAATAACTTCAGATCTAATTCCACAACTATTGTCAATAATTTTTTGAAAACTCATGGAGAATAGCAAAGGTGACAGGAAAATGTAGTCACTGGTATCGGCTCAACTTTTAAAAAGCAAATTCTACCAAGCAATATACTAAACCTTGGTTGATGGCTAAATTCCAGAATTCTAAATTATTATTAAGAGGATTATTTGCAAGCACTTGGGGATGCTAATTGTAGTAGTTAGGTTGTGCCACTCCTGGTTGGAAGGTGGGTGGAGAAAGAAGCCATGGCTGAAAGATAGGTTATAGGTATAAGTGTGTTCCAGCTACAGACTTTAAGAACAACATAGCAGCAGTAAAATTAGCATGGTGTATAGTCATCGGAAATAACATGAGCCTTCTAGACCAATGGTAATGTATAAACCAGTAAGACAGTGGTCAGTTTGTAAATGAGTTAAATTCTGCAAGCATATTGTATGCTGTGCAAGCAATGATCTGTAGTTAGAAATTACCCCTGAAACCAAAGTCTGGAAAATGGGTATATACATAATAGCAAATATCAGAAGCTCTAGTCAGACTAATTTAAATTAGTTCCTAGTATAGCTTCACATATATAATTCAGGCTTGGCCACAAAAGTCTCCATTTTATAGGGTTATTGTGAGGTTCACATAAGTTAGTGCTTGGAAAGCTCTGAGAACAATGCCCAATAGTGAGTATTCAATTGTTCTCTATCATTATTGGTACAAAAAACATAAAACATCTTTCAAATAAAATCTTCATAAAAATTTCACTTGTAATTAGAAAAAGGCAAACATCTTACATTTCATGAATTAGAAAGTGGAAATGAGCAACAGTGAAAATATTTGTTGATTTCTGTAACTTATAGGTACATTCTGGCAACAAACATTTAGTGTGCACCTTCTATCTGTGAGCACTACCTTTGGGAGATGGACAAATAATTAAGACATTCTTAAGGAGCTTAACCTAGAGCGGGATCTGATGCTTCTGGCATCTACGACACTGAAAAGACTTTATTGCACATATTTGATTCATAACTGTCTTTGTCAGATCATAAGCTCCTTGAGGGGCAAACTGTTTCCTTTCCATTTTTACATCTCTGACACCTAGAGAGCATACACACTCAAACACGAATGCTGACTTCTGATCACATCAAAATAGACTCTGGCTATAAATACCTTGAAATGTAGAATGTGGCATAACTTTTTTTAAAATGCATAGCTGAACTTGCAAGAAAGAAAAAAAATCCTCCAGTTGCCAGGTTTGAAGATTGGAAGCCAGGGCTATTAGCTCATGCCACAGCTACTCTGGCTGAGGGCACTGGTCTCAGCAACAAAGCACTTGTGTTTTAAGAGATCAAGGAGTGAACTATTAGAGGTACTATAGTATGGACTTCATAAAGTAGAAAATTAAATCCAGAGGAATGATCGCTAGACAAGAAACAACTGTGAGCCAAGAAGCTGGCAAAGATGGCTAAATATAAATAAGCATTGCCCGTGGGTATTTACAAAGATTATTTGAAGGACAAAGAAACAAGGTGATTAAAATATGGACTAAACAGCATACAAACACTTGGGAAACCAGGGGCAATGGCCTCAGTGGATCCTAGGTGTTGGGGGAGAACCTTGGCCGACCAGCAGTTCCAGCCCACCCACACAGACCCTGGGCCACTGAGACATAACCCTGGCTGAGTGGGAATCAGCAGGCCCCACACTGGTGGAATAGCCCCCCATATGGGCAGCTGTGCCCCCGAAATCCCCAGAGCCAGCTCTGAAGCTTTCACTGTGCCCGAGGCTGAGGCTCTGTCCCTGTAGCTCCAGGGCCCCCACTGGGCCTGTGACTCCACCCGAGACTCTAGAGTTGTGCCTGGACCCAAAGACCCCACCACTGACTCCCCACCACTACTGATGGGATGGCAAAACCTCCCCAAGGTCCAACACTTCACTCTGGCTCCTCCTCTCTTGGCTCCGGGTTAATAGATTGCAGGGCACCTGTTCTCCTTTGCTGGGGACTTTCTCGAACCAAGTCCAGGAGTGACGGCTGCTCAGGGCTGGGTTGTCCTGAGTGAAGTGCAATAAACATTTGAGTGCAGGAGTCTTTTTGATGAAAAGTCTTCTTTGCCTTTGGGTAGATACCCAACAGTGGGGTTGCTGGATCGAATGGCATGTCTACTTTTAGTTCTTTGAGGAATCACATGTGCATAGAAGGAAGTAAAATTCAGTGGAAATCAACCAGGGGGGAGGGGGGAAGAGGAGGGGCAAAAACCTACCTAATGGTATAGTGAGCACTATTTGGGTGATGGGCACACCTATAGCTGTAACTCAAGCATTGCAAAAGTGATCCATGAAAGCTGAAACATTTGTACCCCCTTAATGTATTATGAATTTAAAAAAAGCAAAAAAAAAGTGAAAACCCAAAACAAAACATCATACAGGATAATGGGAAAAGGTTATGTTCAGAAGGATAGAGACGGTGTTCAAATTTAGACTTTGTTGGGTCAAGTATACAATCTAAAGATTTAAAGGTAACTTTTAATAATAGATAATATAATTTCCAAGTCAGTAAAAGTGAAAAAAAAAAGATTAATGAAAACTCAATAATTAATAGAAGGCAGAAAAGAAGGAAAAAAAGAAAAAAAATGGTAAATTGCAAACACTAAGTAAGGTGGTAGAAATAAATCCCAATCACAATTTTTAAATAAAATGAGTGCAGATGGCTTAAATTTGCAATTAAAAGTAGGGATTTTCAGACTGGATTTCAAAAATCTAGGATAAGTTTATTTAAAGACATACTTATTAAAAAGGGGGCTTGGAAAAGTTGGAAAAAGTGGGGAAAGATACAGAGAGGCTGAGCGGGCTAGTGGCATTTTTGGCTGTTCCTTTAACTCTGGGAGACCGAGCACCAGAGAGCTGTCTGAATCCTAGTCCTTCCAACACATTGACTTGTTAAGGTTCTATAAAGGCCGTTTGGAAGATTTGTCTCAGCGGGATGCCTAGAAAAGTCTGCTTCAGTTGTAATATCTTAAAAATGGATGTCTTCTGATTGGCATAAATCTATTCAGGCCCTTCTGGATTTCCCAGTGCAAATGTCTAACGTGCTTGGAATTATGGTCACTTCAAACAGCAGCGAGTGCTGCCGAAAGCATCTTGACTATCCATCATTGGCCGGGGGGAGGGATTTTTAAATGCCTTGTACATCTGGCCTCCTCTCCTGACCCCATTTTTTCAGGCAGGAATCTAATCTGAGCCACACCACTGACACTTGGGAGCTCTTTCAGCATTTTAATTTCTAACTTTATCTAGTTTCATCCTGAACCCATGCTCAACACTTCTATCATTCCACTTCATTGGGTACAATGTTTATTTTACTTACACGTATTTGTCTTCATAATGTATTTGAGTTGGGGGCGGGCAGGAAAGGTAACTGCACTCACTAACTCAGCAAATATTTCCTGGATGCCTGTTTTATGCCTGGCCCTCCTGGAGGTTCTGGGATGCAATGGCAAAGCCAGCAGTCACGTTCTCAGCCTACCTTCCAGTGGACAGTTACAGATGGCACGAAGGTGCTATATGAGCTGGCGATAAGTGCTATGTAGGAAAATATAGCAGGATAAAGCAGATAGGGAGCTGCTGGGGTGGGGGATTTTGTTTTACACTGGGCATTCAGGGAAGATCTTCCTGGCATGTGGCAGGGAGAGAGAGAGGTAAGAGATAGAGCCATGAGCAATGTGGGGAAAGAGCATTCCAAGCAGAGACAAAAAGAAATGCCAAGGTGCTGAGGCAGGAGGTTGCCTGGCATTTCTGAGGAAGGATAGGGAGGCTGGTTGAAAGGGAATGAGAACTAGGATAGTAGAGGTTGAGATCTAAGAGGAAGCCAACTCAGAAGGGAACCATTTCAGCATTTTGATTTCTAACTTTGACCTTGTTTCCAAGGTCAGTTTCTATAAACCTCAGTTTCTTCATCTTTGATTTTTGCCCTTTAATGAAATGCAAAGCCACTGGAGTGTTTGGGCAGAGGAGTGACAAGATCTGACTTAGCTCTAACAGATCCCTTTGGCGATAGCTCAGCAATGTTTATATCCTCCACTGGAAGAAGCATACTGTTTTACATAGAGGAGGCTGATTAAATAAATACACTAAATTAAAAGGAAAGACTAATTTTCTAGGATCATTTCTATGCACTCTTATTCTGGATGTACCAGCAACATGTGCACTGACATTTAAAATGACTCCAAATACTTATTATTGAATAAAAAAGGAGTAAACACCCAAACCAAAATAATAGAGTCTGATTTTTCCATTTGTTTAATCCTTCTTTCCTTATTTATCATGCAGTCAAGAGAGTAAAATGCATTAGAGCTGAATGAAAGGTATGGCATCGAGTTATGAGGGTATATGTTCCATTATTTTTAAAATAGTCTGTTAAAATCTGAGGTGAATCATAATTAAGTCAAAAAATAAAACATAAAACTTCAACATACACCTGAAAATAAATCAAACCTTTGCTATCAATGACCATCAGTTCTGAAAATATTGATTGTTCATAGTTACATCCAATTTGAAATACAAATAGAAAATGATTTTTCTTCCTGTTCACCTGAATCTGATGATATATCAGAATACCAAAACATTCCCTCTCTTTTCTTTTTGACTTTTTGATAATTTTATATTCCCGTACACTTAGGCAGTTTATTGGAATGGAAGGCGAAATGGGTTTGCTATGTGTTGTTAGAAGATGGTGATGCTTTCGTCGCCCTGCAGTCGAAGGGAATTACCTTTTGGTGGCAGAATATTTTCCTCCACATGTTCCTATTTTCTCAAAATATTTTATTTTAATCAACTTAGTTCCACACATATTGACTGGCACATTTTGAATGTTTAGCTGTTTTAGATTACAGCGTAGATGTAGGTAGATTCATGGAAAGGGTGGTTATGGAGATCCAGCAGTCTAGTGTTCCTCTGAGAGAGAAATTTTAAAACAGGAAGCATTCTATTAGATTTCAAGATGGCTTGTCAAAAAACATGCTGCCAATAAACTGTGGAAGTGCAAACAACAGACTGTGGAGCCCAGAGGAAAGAGATAAGGTTGGCAAAATTGCTGACTGAGCTAAAAAAAAAAAGCCAAAGGGATTGAAGGGCATAAAAGCTTTTTCAAATACATCAGAAAAAGAGATACACCAGAAAGTAGGACTGCAAATGAATGGGGAGGGAGAAATCTATGTTAACTCAAGTGGCTCAAGACTGAACTGCTTTTAAAAATCTGTGTCTGACAAGGTGAACACACTTTGGGCAATTGGGACGTAATGAAGACCTGGTTTATTAGAAAATGATTTAGGCAGCTGATGGCATTTCTGCATACTAATGGGCAGAACTCAGAATCCTCAAACACGCCTGCTGCTACCTGCACTAAAATGTCTATAAAGTAATTTGCCATGTAAGCTACTACCTTTATCCAGTAGTGAAACCTGATTTTGCCTTCAGCTCCTGAACACCGCCATGAAATTACAAAATCAAGTGGAATGTGTGAAGTCTCCAAGGACTGATAAAAATTCAGGGCTATCAAGGCTGTGAGTTTTAACCCTACACTTGCCACTGGCTTCCTCAGTGTCACTGTAGCCTCTGTACATATCTACTCTCTGGTGCATTGTAAGGATGATTATACTCACCTACCAAAAATATGTGGCTCAAGAGAGTTTAGCATGTGTCATAAATATAAAGTGTTTGTGAAATATACAGTTAGGAAAGATAATGGATTCCAGTCAATAAGGATTAAGTTATTGAGTTCAGTCAACCCACAGAGGCAATGTGGGTAAGTGGCCAAGTGCAGTCTATGTAGATGGACTGCCTTGGTTTGAACTGTCTTACTGTGTTTCGGCTGGGTAACCCAGGGAAAGTGACTTACCTGCTCTGGGCCTTCTTTTCTTCATTTGTAAAATTAGACTTATCTATTATAATGATTATATAAGGCAAGACATGTAGTGCTCAATAACGCCAGTTACTATTATCAGAGCAAAATTGCCTTACACTGAAAGAGAGAATGCTGGAATTCCAAGACCACGTTTGTGGAAGTGAGAAGAAAGTGAGCTTGCAACAGTTGGACATAATGCATATTTTTAAGAATATAGCGACTAAATAGACATTGAATCAGCATGATCTGAAAATGAATGTTGCAGAGCCTGGCATGTGTCAACAGCCCTCAAAGGCAAAGATTAAGCACTGAACTTTGGCATATTCAGAAGGATAACTGGGAAGAGCAATAAGAGTGAAAAATTGCAATCATGCTTGGCAACTATAAGATGGACCATGAGCTCGTAAAGCTCATTGAGATCTTGGGAAGTTATCTAGTTGAGTATTGATGCAATCCATATTGAAGGCATTAAAGTTTGTGTATTTGTTTTCTCCACACTTGTACATGCAGGAAGACAGTACTAGATGCCTTTCACAATAATCAATTTACTTGCTCAAGGGCACTCAGTGTAAGAGATAGAACAAGACTCCACTGTTGGTCATGGCTCATATACTCTGTGGTTGGGGAACCCCTTAAAAGATGCCAGAAAGAAGAGTCCTTGCCACTGATGACAGGAAACTTCGATGTTCCCCAGAACTTGAGGAGCTACCCTGAGAACTCTAGGAACCAGTAGAACTTAAGAAAAATGCCTGTCAGAATTGGGATGAGAACTTATTCCTTCATTCATTCAACATATATTTTTTTAAGTTCTATGTGCCAGGAACTGCTCCAGGCATCTAGAAACAGGGAACAAAATAGACATTGGTCCCTGCCTTGATGAAATTGGCTTTCCTTTGATGGTGGGGGTGGGAGAGGCACCAGGCAATAAACAATAACATGATTATCTTATTTGTTCCTGCAGGATTATGGGATTTTAATTTATGGAGGTGATCGAGTGATGACATGGAGATGCCAATGCCCTTGAAAGAAGAATTTATTGCTTACACTTTCAGAGAGGAGGATGCATGACATGCCACAAAGGGCATCCCAGGCTTTCTGTCCACTACCTGACAATGCTGGCAGGAACAAAGCCTGGGGACCCTGGAGTGAACCCTCATTGCTTTTATATGAAGGTCATTTCCAGATAAAAAGGAATGAGGAATGTCTTCTCTTCCCCATGGTAAGGTAATAATGTGCCTTGAACCTCCTCAGCTTCTTGATCCATTAGGACACTCATCATTTACCTCTCTGCTTCCTACCAGGGGGCAGTACAGGTTGGACATTATGACAGTTAAAATATAGACATTGTAAGCAGGCAAGACCTGGTTCTAATCTCAAGTCTGCAAGTAATTTGACTACTTTAAGCTTTGATTTCTTTATTAATGAGATGGAAGTGATCATACACACCTAATAATATTAAGGATTAAAGAAGATAATAGAGGCAAAATACTTTAGCACTATTGAAATCTGATATGTGCTCAATAAATGAAAATCGTGACCTTATTTATTCTTAACCATGTATTCTGATTTCATGCTATGCTCATTCAACCTGAAAATTGCCACCATTGTATAACTGAAGTGATGATGCAAAAGAAAAAAATCAATACTGTCTCTAACTGCGAAATTTTATGAAAGAGAAAGGAGGAGAAAGCACACTTGAAAGGCTAAATGTTTATTTACAGATTTATTATTTTCAGAGTCACATGCATACAAACCTACAGGGCACATGTATGTATGCATCCTTTTGCACAGGAAGTTCATGGTTACAGGATCCATCCAAAGGGGCCACCTCTGATACAAATCTCGGGAGAGAACATTCAATGGGAATTTGATTGAAGGATCATCAAGCTCTAGATCTTTTTGATGTGTCTTGTATAAAATCCAAGAAGCTTGCTCAGATCTTTTCATTTAACTTGCTTTTTCATTTTATAGATGATAATTTTGCTAACTGACTTTTAGCAGTGTCAGAATCTGTTCAATCTTGGTTGACTCTATTACCCAATGCTCAGCCAGTGATGGGATATGGTTGATCTTTGGGAATCTCCTGAGCCTTGTGCAAGATGATCCCAATGTTTGTCTTTCACTCTTTCCTAGGTGGATTTCAATTTCAAGAACCCATATACTAAGTCGTGTTTTTAGGCAGTCTCTGAAAAACCATTCATTAATTCTTTTGCCAATCTTTCATTGTTGATTGTTTGCATTGGTACAACTGTTATGTCATTATTCCTTAATCATTCTAATAATTGGTAACGTGCTTTACCAGGGTAATTGTTATTCTTAACTTTGCTCTGATGATTCATCATCAATGATCACCGCTACCATTGATCTTGTAAAATTAGTATTAAAGTGGCCCCTGTAACAATTTGGTCTAGACAGCATTCATGATGACACAAAGTCATTCGTCCTTTAATCTAGTCTTCTTTGCAGAAGCTCTAATTAATTGGGTATGATCTTTTGTAATAGAAGACACATACAGTATTTTTTTATTGATTTAAATATTATTTTAAGTCAAAAAATTCCCTCTTTCCCACACCTATTGACTGGTTATGAAACAGCTATTTTATGTCCTTTTCTCACATTTGCCCGTTATTCACAAAACAGCCTTCAGGTAACAACATAGTCTTAAAGGGGCCCACAAAAGTAAAGGGGAAGAAAGCCACGGTCTTTCTCTAAAGTCTTTAGGCCTGGATTTGGGGTCAGAACTCCCTAGCATTTAACCTTGTACAAATCATTTAAGAGTTCCAACCCTTGTCAATAAACAGGAACGAGAACACCTGTTCTTCCAACCTCTGAGACTTGTGGAGAGTATTCACCGAGAAAAGGTAAGCTTCGTAAACTGTGAGGGTTTTGAGTGACTGAAAGTTATTATCAGTTAACTTTCTTAATAAATATATCCAGGGATTCAAATCAGTCTCTCTCTCTCTCTCTCTCTCTCTCTCTCTCTCTCTCTCTCTCTCTCTCTCTCTCTCTCTCTCTCTCTCTCTCTCTCTCTCTCTCTCTCTCTCTCTCTCTCTCTCTCTCTCTCT
>RJWJ010007157.1:0-58875 GCA_004363605.1 Indri indri | reverse complement strand
AAAAATATAAGCCACTACAATATTATTTCAGTTTCAAAAATTCAAATTCTTTATAAAAATATTGAAAATACTGGAGAGGAATACGTTCAAAAAAAGACTACAATAATATAGTCATGTCTCATTTAACGCCAGGGATATGTTCTGATCAATGTGCCATTACACCCTTTCATCACTGTGCGAACATCATAGAGTGTACTTGCATAAAGCAAGATGGTGGAGCCTACTACACACTTAGGCTACATGGTGCAGCTTATTGCTTTTAGGCTATAAACCTTTACAGCATGTTATTGTACTCAACACTGTAGGCAATTGTAACTCAATGATAAGTATGTGTATATCTAAGCGCATCTAAACATAGAAAAGGTACAATAAAAATATGTATGAAAGATAAAACATGATACATCTGTATAGGGCACTTACCATGAATGGAGCTTGCAGGCCTGGAAGTTGCTCTGGGTGACTCAGTGAGTGAGTGGTGAGTGAGTGTGAAGGCCCAGGACATTACTGTTCACTACTGTAGACTTTAAAAACACTGTACAATTGGGCTACCCTAAATTAATATAAAAGCATTTTATTTCTTCAATAATAAACAGTTTACTGTAATTTTTTACTTTATATACTTTTATTTTTTTTATCTTTTTGACTCTTTTGTAATAACACAGCTTAAAACACAAACACGTTTTACATCTTTTCAAAATTATTTTCTTTCTTTATATCCTTATTCTATAAGGTTTTTTTCTACTTTTAATTTTTTTTATTTTTTAAACTTTTTTTAAAAAAGCAAGACACAAACAATACATTAGCTCAGGCCTGCACGGGGTCAGGATCATAATGTGTCTTTTACCTCCATATCTTGTCCCACTGGAAGGTCTTCAGGGGCAATAACATGCAAGGAGCCTCCATCTCCTGTGATAACAGTGCCTGCTTCTCTGGAATACCTCCTGGAGGACCTGCCTGAAGCTGTTTTAACTTTTTTTTAATAAATAAAAGGAATATTCTTTAAAATATGATAAAAAGTATAATGAATGCATAAACCACTAGCATCATTTATTATCGTTGTCAAGTATTACGTCCTGTACGCAATTGTATATGTAATACTTTTAGATGACCGGCAGTACAGTAGGTCTGTTTACAGCCTGATCACCACAAACACAGGAGTAATGCATGCCCTACAATGTCACTAGGCAATAGGAGTTTTTCTGCTCCATTATATTTTTATGGTACCACTGTTATATTTGTGGTCTGTTGTTGACCAAAACGTCAGTGCATAGCTGTATTAGTAACTGCAGGAAATGTCTACTTCTGCCAGGTGATGCTATTGTTAGGAACATTGTGTTTGAACAAGAAGCCAGCAGTCCTGGTTTGTCAGCCGTGTTGCTGCGGCAGTTGTGACCAGTGCTATCATGTTATGTCTTGTCATACATAAAAAGTTTTAAATATTATACAGTCATGTTCATCCTATATTTTCCTTTATTGCTTCCAGATTTTGTTTAGAGAAAGCTTTATCTCTCCTTCAGTATAAAAAAATTTTCATGGGGTTTATTTTTCAGGCGCATGAATGGTTTCAGTTTTATATTTAGATCTCTAATCACTTGGAAACTTAACCAGCATAAATTACAGAACCAATTATAACCCAGCCAATTGTTATATACTTGTTTTAATATTGTTTAACTTAAAAAGCCTGGCTATTACTTTTTATTTGTTTTTCTTTCATATACTTAAACTTATCAGGTGTTAGGGGAAAATATTATTGACATTATATTGGATTCTTAAGTAAAATATTTAATTAGTTGGGGATAATTAGCTCTATGAGGTAGAATCCTTCTAACCAAGAACCTGCTGTAATTTTCATTTTTCCCAATGTAATATGCAATTGAAACATTCAGAATATTTTATGAGTTTTCTTAAACATATTCACTCGTTTTTTAAAATATTTCTATTGTTTCTATTATTTAATAAGATTTTTAAATTTACATATTATATAGGTATTATCTTCTACTCAAACATCTTACTGATTATGATCTGTATATGTGGAGGATAGTGATTCTTGTAGTTTTTAAGTAAAATGTTACGTTATTGAATTTTCTTTTGTTGATAGTATTTTAAAATTGTTATGCTTGGGTTTTTAAGGAATACTACCATATCAGCTTCAACAGAGAAAGTTTTACATATTCTTTTACCAGTAATTTGTCTTTAATTCTTTTTCTTCTATAGCTAGTTTGGCAAATATTATCAACTAGTAATGATGGTAGCGGTATTCTCTCCTTTCCCTGTCTTTAGTGAGAATGTTCCCAGTTTTCCTCCATTCAACTTCCCTTTGAGACCAGTATAGGTGATACACAAACATTTTCACACACATATAAAATCAGTTTGAGAAAGCATCTATCTATTGATAGTTCTATTGAGTGCTTATAGTATTAATACATATTGACTTTTCAAAATGATTTTTAGTAACTATGGGGATGAGTATTTGTTTAATTTATAAGTGTAGCAAATTTTAATTGATTTCTAGATATCAAATAATTTATATAGATTGGTATTATCTGAACTTCTAAGGTTTTATGGAATTCCTTTTTGAAACTATGTAAAACTGATCTTATTTGGGGAGAATTTCTCCTGACAACTTTACTGTCTTTTATGGATATTCTCAGGGATACAATATTTTCTGAGTTCTTACGTGGTCAGTTTTTTAGTAGTTTTGATATAGAAAAGGTGGCTTGGCTAGATATCCCATTTCTGGTGCACATTGTCTTTTCTTGAGCAGTTTTGAGATATAGATCCTTTATTTTACTGACACTTTAAGGAAGCATGATACAAACCTGGTTTTGTTTTTGTGGTGGTTTCTTTGAAAGTTAGTCTGTCTTTTTGTTGGTTGTTTGCCTGTAGGCCCAGAGAGGTTATTTACTTGTTCACATACTAAAGTGTAATAATTTTCCTAGAGTGTTTTGGATCTGGCTCTTTTGGATGACTCTTCCCTTAAGATTGTGTTCTTACAGGGAACTCTAAGGGTTGCTGTCAGTTGTAGGGAAGATGTGTTGATCAGAGGCTTGCTTTTTCACTGAGTAATGTGCCAATGGAGCATGCTGCTTGGCTGCCTGATCTATATGCAAACATAAGTGGACTTTAGGACCATCTAAAGTTGCAGTGTTCCTGGGCCCAATAGAGTTGTAAATTCTAATCAGATCAAAGGAAGGAGCTTGCCGCAGAAGGCCATAGCTCAGGATAGACGAGTATACATGACAGGTGAAGTGTTCCTGACACCGGAAGCACTTGAAATCATCCATCTGAAAGAGACCAGGTTTAAAGATAAAAAGCAGATAGAATTAAAAAAAAAAAAAGTTTTTGGCTACATGTCATCTAATATACTGTAACCTACCATAGCTTAGATTTTTAGACAAATTCGGGTTTGTGATAGTTTTATAGGAGAGAACAAAAAAAGAACTTTGCTGAGACAAGATAATCCCTCATGTGGAGACAAGAGACTTCTGGAAAGTGGATAGATAGAGAAATTGACCATTTTCCACATTTCGTAAGGCATATCTCTGGTTTTGCTGGTTTATATGCAAATTCTCAGGGAGTGGCCAGTGGGGTTCCTTCAACCTTCTGAGTTTTTCAGAAGATCTGGGGTGGTCCATGCCAGGCATTGGCTGGTCCTACACTAGTGCTCGTATTTATAATTCCTCTCCTTTTGATTACAAGAACATATTGAGCCAATAAGTTAACTTAGACCAGTGTAAATGATGATTCAAAATCAATTATCTTGTTAATATGATGTTTTCCTTACCTGAAATGCATCCTTTGTACTTTTAGACCCTGACTCACATCTGCATTTTACCAGTAAAAGCACCTTAACAAAGTTGATGTATAGTTTCTCTCTTCCTTCTTCATCAAGGTAATGCTCTTGTGAAATATTCCTTATTTATGTGTCTTGGCCACTGCGAAAAATGTTTTCAAAATGAATTGACATGGAGGTCAAGAGGGAAAATAGAGGATCGTCAAAGTGCTTTTCACAGACTCTACACTTACCCTTCTTTGTCCCATGTCAGAATATGCAACTACTTGAATATTCATGGATCAACCATATGTAAAGATAAAATAAGGAGAAAAATTAATGTCACCAGGAAGAAGTACTGATAACTGCCACTTTGCTTGAATGAAAGAATTTAGGATCAGTAATGTTTAAATTAAAACCAAGGATAAGTTATGGTGGTAGGCAGAATTGTGTCTCCCCAAGGTTGTCCACATCCTCCTCCCTGGAACCTGTGCATATGATATTGGCAAAGGGGAATTACAGGTAGAAGAGGGAATTATACTTGCTAATCAGCTGACCTTACAATAGAGAGATTGTCCTTCATTATCTAAGTAGACACATGTAATAGCAAGAAGGGTCCTGAAGAGAAGGAATGGTGCAGAAAGGGAGTCGGCCAGAGCAGAGATGGAACTATGGAAGAAAAGCACAGAGAAACACAACAGGGCTGGCTCTGAAGGAGGAGGGGGACCATGAGCCAAGGAATGTGGCAGCTTCAGAAGCTGGAGAAGGTAAGGGAGTGGATTCCCCTCCATAGCCCACAGCAAGGAACACACCCGTGGACAGCTTGCTTTATGCCAGACAGACCAGTGCTGGACTTCTAACCTATAGAATTGTGAGATAATAAATTTGTGTTGATTTAAGCCACTTGATTTGTGATAACAACAGTAGTAAACTAAGACAGCTATAAATACTGAATTAATACTGAATAAAACTACCTACTTTAGTAAACGATATTATTTTCTGGATTTAAATTATTTTAATTGTATCCAGAGATGTTTTCTTTATGGAAAGTCATGTTTTTGAATCTTTTATTTTACATATCTTTAATCCTAATCATAATACTTTCAAAGTATAAAAGCAATGAAATTATTGCAAATTTTTATTTATTCTAGCTAAAAGCCCTATTCTGGGTAAATTAAAATTTTACTGTTTAGCATCTAGCTTTGGATTCAAGTTATATATATATTACATTAATATATATATACACACATATTTATCAATTTATATTATATGAGAAATAGATTTTATTTTTCAGAAAAATTGCAAAATAGATAAAATGTAACATCAAACCACAAATCTGAGAAAATGAAAAATGCACATTTAAACCTGAAGTAAAAATTTTATTTAGGTCAGTCACTAACAATTACATAACACAACTTACGTAAGGAATTTTAATTATACCATTTGTTCCACTATATTTTCAAATGTTGCTGAAAGCACTGAGGTGGAAATAACTTGCAAGTGTAAATGCTTTTTCTCACTTATTAGAGCAAGACCAAAGAGAGGCAAAGGTATAGTTTCCATTATCTAATCTTATCACAGAACTAAGATCTCTAATTAGTGCTGTGATAATGTTGAATGTAATAAATATTTCACAAAATTATATGAAATTTAAATAATTTAGACATTTTACTTTTCATAAAGCTCCACTTTAAAAATATAAATCAAAAAAATAAAGGGTAACAAGAGTATATTGATAACTCACATTTATGCGATATTCTTTTTTAATGTTAACTGTACACCCATGATGTAGAATCATGACATATTTAATATATATTTTGTAATGATATGGTACAGTGATTAGGATTACACACTCTGCAGTCACTTGGCCTTGTGTTAAGCCTGCCTTCTTTACTTTCTAAATGAATGAGTATGTCTATGTTCTTATAACATTTTATTTATAGACACTGAAATTTGAATTTCATACAAATTTCACGTGTCAAGGGATATTATTCTTGTCTTGATTTTTTTTCACCCATCTAGAATATAAAAACCATTTTTATCTGGGTTCTGTGTACATGAGCAAGCAGCAGGCTGAGTTTGGCCTGCAGGTCCTAATGTGCCGAACCCTTCTCTAGAAGCTACGTTAGGATATCATATTTACAGTCTTAAAGATTGCTGAGCTAATTCCCCTTGTTTTTCTTATTAAGAAGATTTTCAATAATGACGATTTTCTGTGCATACTGTCCATTGTAAATACTGAGTAGCCAACACAAGTTACGTTGATTATAGTAGTTTTCTTTGAAGAAAACAGTCATTCTGATTATTATATCATATTCTCGTTATTTCAGCAATAATGAGTCCGTGACAAAGAGCGGGATCACCTCGTGAGACAGACAAAATCAGATTTCTAGACTTAACTCTGAAATGTGAGACCCACTCTGGTATATTGTGTCCCTGTAAGGCCTTGGGTCAGGCAGTTGACCTCTACTGGGGCACTGTTTTCTAAGCACAATATAGGCTGCAACTAGAATATGCCAGGAATTTTATCTGTTGTCCCCAGTAGGTATCTTCATCTGTGACAATAATAATACTATTTTGAATATACTCTATCTTTACTGTACTTGTATTCATACACATTCTCTCTAAACATGAAATTTAGCTCTTCCTCTCTAATTAATAAATATAAGATATATAATTGAATTTTTAAAATTAAACATCAAATGAAGGTTGCAAATGATTTTGTACTATCTTTAAATAATTTATAGTAACCAAAGATTTTAAGTCTATTTCCAACAACAAAATCACGGTAATTAAAGCAAGCATTAAGCAGGTAAGATTTAAGATTCATGTGCAATGTGCACCATCCAAGGGATGGGCACACTTGAAACTCGGACTTAGGGGGGAGTGGGGAGGCAAGGGCAACATACATAACCTAAACATCTGTACCCCCATAATATGCTGAAATAAAAAAAAAAGATTTATGAATAGGATAAATAAAATTCTGGAGGGTTAAAACAGGAAAAATAAGGCCATCTGTAACTGTTGCCCAATGCTGTCTCTTACGTTCCAGCTCCAGCTGTGAAAGATTTCTAATGTCCATTTCAGAGAACTGTATTTGTGGCTTTAATCTTAAAGGAAAATGCTGGGGTGCCTCATAGGTAGAAGCTCCATGGTCCATGGAATGGCGATGGTGGAATGCCAGCGGCAGATGGAAGAAACCTGGGGACAGTGGGAGAACACCAAGCTTCTCCTTCAGCTGTCAGCAGCACAGTGCAGAGCGCCTACTTAGGGCGTCTTGAGCTGCGAACAGGATATTTTAGTTTTTGAAATAACAAAAGACAGTAAATCTTTTAGAGATGGCATGAAAATAAAGCTATGCCGAATTTCTTTTTTGTGTGTCTTAATACCTCTTTTGGAGACAATTTAGATTTGGGATTAAATTGATTCAAAATACACTAGGAGATATGATAGAAATTAACACTTGAATGTTAAATAAGTGAAACACAAGTAACATAATTTTCTTATAAATACCCAGGTCCAGGGATGGATTATTTATTGATCAATATAAGTACTGCAAATTAGGAAGAAACAATAGAATCCTTACTCTTTGTAACTATAAATATTTTATTGACAAAATATAGGAAATTAACTTTCTCCTTTAAAAGGTAATTTTACATTTCTATTTTATTTTAAGCTCCTGTGTGGGCATGGGGGCATAGTCAGCCCAGTTTAAACACTGATAAATTTAGTTTGATATCACCATTTAAATGAATTATAAGTTTGAAGTACAATAAAGATATGGATTAATTTCCCTTCTTTTAGTATTGATCAAATTATATTAAAATAGTGTTTGGTTAAATTATGTTAAAACACTGTTTCCAAAAATTTTTATGTGTTCAATCCATGATATGTATTATTCTGAAATTAAATGGAGATTAATTCACCTAATTGTAAGTTTTATTTAAAAAATTCTGTATAGATAATGCAAGATCCTATCACAGAAACATAACTTTTTTAGTCAAAGAATTTATATCAATAATCAAGGGAGCAAGACTTATTAATGTGTTCTTACTAGAACTATTTGACTAAGATTTAACCAGGACTTTAGATTTTAATAGCAAATTGTTCCCTAATGTGGGCTTCTTAAAAGTGCAGTAGAGTAAAAATTCTCTTGCAGATCTAAGATAGATTAGGACTGTTAAAAATCTCATAAAACTTTGCAAATTTTCTGTAAAGTTAGGGAAATGAGGCCCGAAACAGCCCATTTCTAGATGTCACATGGATTTTTATTTAACCAATCTTTTCAGTATTTAAATGGTTAGTGAGGGAGGTAGTCGGTTGTAAGGTGACAACTTAAATAGTGGGAACTTTGAAAACTAGCTGCTAAATCCTCATAGGGCCCACTCCATGTGGTCAGAAATGAAAATGGTATAATGTGTTTATAATATTACTTTGACAATACAGTATTTTATATTTCAGAGTGCAACCCTTTATAAACCATACAACACACTTGTGTGATAGGAAGGTAGTATTATTGTCTCGTTGCAGAGAGAAAAGATGTTCCACAGATGTTAAGTGACTTGCCATAAGCCATAGTGCATTACAGCTGCCAAGCAGGGGCTGGGCCATGGAAGCCTTTATTTGATTCTCAGGAATGAGCTGAGAATCAAGCAACAATCAAATCAAGAGAGTAGCTATACAACTTTAATATACTCCTTTTTGTGTTTACATTTAAAGATAGTTTTTCTAAGAAGATTTTTATTGGCAGTGATACTGAGAAGTAAATAAATATAGTAAGTATGGGAAAATTGCCTTGCAACATATATTCTAGGAACACTTAGCATGGTACGGCTTGATATAAAATGTCGTACAGTAATTTCTTTGCAATCATTTCTTGCTACATCACAAACTGTGACAAAACATATTGGCTTAAAATGATTGATTTATTTTCTCTTACAACTTCTGCATGTTAGGAATTCAGGCCGGGCCAGGCTGGGAAGTTCCGAGTCAGGGTTCCGTGTGCAGTTACAGGCGTGGTGGCTGGAGCCTGCAGCCAATGAGGGCTACCATGCATGTCTCTCTCCATGGGGTCACAGAGCCTCTCTGTGGGTTTTCCACATGAACTATTTCACATGGTAGCCTCAGGGTAGTCAGAATGCCGACATGCTGGCTCAGGCCTCCAAGGAGAGTGTTTCAGCAAGCAAAGCATAATTTGCATCGCTTTTTCTAACCTATCCTCAGAAGTCATGCAGAGTCACTTCTGCTGTATTCTATTGGTGACAAATGAGTCATGGCGCCCTCTCCCCATTCAACCGGAGCACACATAGGGGATTGATGGGGGCAATGTCAAGGTCCAATTATAGAATAGTTTGTAGAATGGGAGATCTGTGGCGGCCATAGTTGTATAATAAAATCCACTGCAGCATCTCGCAGAGAACTGAGTCTTTTGTAAACCATTACAGAAATGATCGAGAAAGAGGTTTCATGGATACAAAACAAAGATACCACTGGCAATGACACATATGGAATTAGAGGATCTTGCTCTGAAGAAAGCCTATGAGGACAGGAAGCTTATACAGCTGTCACAGATGACTGGGATATTGTTAATAGACCCCTTTGTGCAGATGACAGTGCAAAGGGGATTGTAGTGTGGGACAAGGGGCACAAGTTGGAAGCTTTAGGAACTGGAGTATCGTTTCAAAGTTGGTATTGGTGATGTTTAGTAGGCATTAAAGGATATATTTCAAATACAGAAAGAGGAAAAGAAGGCCAAAATAAGTCCCCTCGCTTATGGAAGTGGTGGAATGTGTATTTATAGGGTGTTCTACCAAATGTGAGTTTCTGATTGTAGTCTGCTAGCCAGTAGATTTTCCCTGGTCTCTGCAACTTTTCCCTAAGTAGGAAAATTTGACTGGTCCTCTTTATTTCTCAACATTACCAGTTACTGAAAAACTATGTAAACTTTTATAGCAGTGCCTAGCAATTAGTAAGCACAAAGAAAGTGTTAGTTGTTAGTTTTCATATTATTGTTGTCACAATAGTCATTACTCCTCAGTGACTTCATTGATTCCTAGTTATAATATTGGTTTTCTCATTGGATGCACCTGGTGTTCACCACCTGTTTGGACTTAGTAGAATTTTTGGCTTTTCTCTTCTGTTACTCTGGAATGTTTGTAAAATTAAGGAGAATATCTGCCGTGTTCTTCACTTTATTCCTAATGGATAAATGACACTTTTCAAAATCTTATGTACAAATATGTATCTTTAGCTATTCCTCAAAGCACTAATAATTTTGCTTTAAAATAATATTAAGAATTATAAAAAATTAATAGTTTTAGTTTTCCTTACTAATAAGATAAAAACAGCATATATGTATGAGCATGATCAAAGTACAGCATATCTATGTACTTTACATGAGCAAAATAGAACACATATGTATGTTTCTTTTACCTCAGGAAATACATATTTATATATAAATTATATATAAATAAATATATAAAATTTATATATGTGAAATCTGAGAATCTGAGTTCAGGTTATACATAAGTTGCAAAGGCTGTCATTGGAGAAATAATCTGTGATAAATGTGATTTATGAAGCATCTCACCTGATGTTGGTAAAATATGATTGTCTAATGTTTTAGTTACCTGAGCTTTACAGAGGATTTTATATGACTACTATAATGGCTTAAATAACCTTTTGGTTTTTCAAGTCATAAAAAGACATTCTGTCCCTGCAAATATAAATTATACAAATATACTGTGATTCTGTGGGACAACAATCTTTTCAGGTCACTCCACTCATAATTACAACTAATTAAAATGTGCCAGAGAAAGGATAGAAATTTATCACTGCTCATTAAACCTGTAAAGACTGTGTTAATTAGATGTCAGGCTCAGTAACTCACATAAATGTTTGCTGCCAGTCTAATTTTAGAGAAAAAGGAAAGGGAACTTCAGATGGGAGTCTAAAGTTATTTTAAAAAAACTCTAGCTTTAGAGAGACAAGAAATTTTCAGCGTTCTTGTGGATCTCATCATCCTCAACCATTGGCCTAAACAAATGGAACAAATCAGCATGGTATTTGTTGACTTTTAACTAATTCAAGTTTACAGTAACCCACAAGGCAGAGAGCATTGAACAAGCCAGGCTCATTTGCAAAGCTGAAGAATTTCAAGGGACAATGTATTTTAAACACCTTATCTTTCTTAAAATATTTTCAGGGTCATTGTAGTTAGAAAAATAAGTGTTTGAATTGAAGAAAAAAGTATTTTTTTTCCCACAAAGGACACATTTTATACATAATCCATTATCAAATTGTCTATTCCTTATATACATGCACTCCATCATTAAATTCTTCCATAGAAAGCATACTTTGTATGAATGATAAAGAATTGCGTGAGCAAAATAAAACAAACTTGCAGGAGAATTAGATGTGGTTATGGATAATAAAGCTATTAATAGTAATAGATGATAAGCCAAGTATGAAAATGTCTCCTTTTTCTTACCTAAAATGTAGATGTAAAGAGTGTACCATTATGCACAGGAGGGACAAGGACTCTAAAAGGGTGGAGGTCTCAGGATTCAGGCAGAAAGAATTGTGAGTCTTGGGAATGCTGACTAAGCATTGCACGTGTCTGGCTTCTCACATATTCCGATCACAATTTCCGGGCCTTTGTCTTATGTCTCGTCATGACCTTATGTCTTAAAAATTTAGGTACTCTTTTTTAGTGTTCTGCAAATAGACATCTTAACAAAAAGCTGGGAGGTTTTTTTGTTGTTTATGCGATCATTTTTCTTAATTTCTATGTTTCAAGCAGACACAGTTTTTGTACCATTTATATAGTCACTCTCCCACAAGCCTAAGGACAGTCACAAGACCTGAGGTCCCCTAGAAGTATGTAAGTATGAGCTTCTATGCCTGCAGAATATTCCTCTTGGCTCCTTGGCAGCTGAACTTCATAACCTAACTTGTGTTTAGCATAGTTTTCATCAACCTGGATGATGTAGATTATAGATATAGACAGTATAATACAGATTGAGGGCAGTCAGCCACTCATTGGTTGAGGTTTTATCTTGATTTTTTTTCATGTGTTTATCCAATTTAAAAAAATGTCTAACTTTCAAAATTATGGCTTTAGTTCAATTGATTTTCTCACATCATAATTACCTTTTTTTGAAAATGTCTTGAGTGTACATTATGTTCTGAGAATCAGTTAATTCCTCTTTGTTTTAAAATATGTTATCCTTTGAAATGGTATTTTCCTTAAGATGAACAGAAGACAAAGGAGGTGTTAAATTGACAGCCACAGGACTCTCCCTTTGTTAGTAAATTCCAGCAGCAGGAAGTAGTTAATATCTACATTTTCATTTGTTTCTGTAGAATAGCCATTTTTTAAGTTTATATATATATATATTTTGTTGGTTGGTTGGTTTTACTTTTAGGTTTCTGATCTGATTTTGGTTTTCTGGGCCCACCTCTCCACTTAACTATTCTTGCAGAGGTCATCAGTGACTTTCCTGCTGACATATCCGTGGACCCATGAATAACACAACCCTCATGCTGCTCTACCTGTCAGGCTAAAACCCCTTTCCTCTGAAAACACTCCTGCCTTTGCTGAATGATGCCACCCTCCCTGTGATACTGTTCGGTGACCATTCCCTCCTTCCCAGTCTACAGTCACAGCTGCAGACTTCTCATAAACCTCTCCCAAGTTTGGATGTCTCAAGACTTGGTACTGGGCATTGCTTTCTTTTAAGATCTCTACTATGTAGTCTCTTTTCCCATGGTTTTAATGCTGTAATTGCCTAACAAATTCTGCATGTGGATTTCCAGCCCACCTTAATTTAAATATCATAGAATAAAATATCCCAAATGAAACCTGTGGTCTCACACTTCTTAGTCTTCCCTGTTTCCGAAAATCATAGAATTCACCCAGTTCTTTAAGCCCAAAACTGAAGAGTCAGCTTAGATTGTTTTTTTTCCCTCATTATCTATATCTGAATCTTACCCCCAGAAAATATCCTGTGTATATTCTCTACACTTTTCTCCGAACAACTTCTATCTCCCTAACCTGGAACAACATTGTTACTTCCCTCGATTACTATAATAACTTCCTACTTAAATAATTTCCTCACATAGTAAAAAAAAAAAAAAAATCTGAAAAACGTAAATGTTTTGGAAAAGGTACAACTACGGAGACAATAAATCAGTGGTTGCCAGGAGATATCAGGGAGGGAGAGATAAACAGGCTCACAGAGGTTTTAAGGCAGTGAAAGTCTTCTCCGTGATACTATAACGGGGGATACATGCCATTACACATTGGTCAGAACTCCTAGAATGTACAATACCAAGAGTGAACCCAATGTTGACTACGCACTTTGGATGATATAACAAATGTACCACTCTGGTGAGGGATGGCGATAGTCGTAGAGCTCCAAATGTGGGACATGGGGCAGAGTTTGTGTGGGAGTTCTCTGTACTTTCCTCTCAATTTTCTGTAAACCTAAAGCTACTCTAAAAAAATAAAGTCTATTAAAAAGTAAACTAAAGCCATCCTTTTTAGCAAGATCTAGGAGATGATACATGAATTGGTCTTTCTTAATCTCTTCAATTTCATATTATGCGACTTTCATCATTGCTTACCTGTGCACTCGGTTTTTGTTTTTACTCTGAATCAAAGAATTTGTAAGGTTCAATGAGATTAAGAAATGTATACACCTGCATAACTTATCCTATCAAGAAGTAAAACATTTCCTGCTGAAACTTTGTACCCTTTGTTCAACTATAATTTCTCAATTAAAAATACAACCAATTTTTTAAAAGAGAGATAAAAGCATTTCCATCCCACCAGAAAGTTCTCTTGAGTCCCTTTTAGTCAATATTTTTAAGTTATTTTCACCAAATATACTTTTTTGACTGTTCTTGGCCTTCATATAAGTGAAATCTTACAGTATTTCCTCTTGGTTATAGCTTCCTGATGTCAGTACTATATGTGTGAGATTCTTCTACGTTACTGTATCAGTAGTTTATTCTTTTATGTTGCTGAGTGACAAGATGAGTATAGTAGTACCTCAGTATCCACAGAGGGAAGGTTCCAGGATCCTGTGGATACCAAAGCCTGGGAATGTTAAGTCCCTTATATAAATGGCGTAGTATTTGCATTTAACCTACACACATCCTCCCATATACTTTAAATCATCACTACATTGCATATGATACCTAATGTAAGTTATTTACACAACACTGTTACAGTTTTTACAGCATTCTGAATTTGTCTTTTGTCGCTCCATAAATTAATATAACTATATTAGAGACAGAAATGGTCCCAGGAGTTTTGCAGGGCTCTGCCCTGAAAGAATATGTGAACATGTTAGTTTGCATATCAAAAACTGCTCCACCTCAGGAGGGCATCTCAAAAGGTCAGCAGCAGCTGCTTTCCAAGGTGACGCTGTGGTCTCAACCCCGTGGGTCTCACCTGCTTCGAAGGACAAAGCAAGGTCTACATCGAATCATGGGATGAGAGCTGATCAAAGAGTATCTGCCCAGAGACAGATACCTGCGGCTAAAAACAATTAGCCCAAGGGACAGTTCCTGCTTGACTTCTGATGACCTGTCTCTATCTGCAATAACTAGATAAAGAAATATGGAGCCAATATATCTCTGTTTAACCCTTCTATTAAGTAATAGCTTTATCTTAGAAGTTTGTCCTTGAAAGATTTTTTAGCCAGAGTTAGTTAAGGGATCTATAGAAGCTTTTTGAAAGACTTTCAACCCAAAACGAACTACCTGTTATTATGTAAATCTGTTACCCCTATCAACTGATCTCTGTACCTATAAATACCCATGTAAACTTTATTCTGGGCCTTATGATTCAATGGGGATATCGTAGAGACCCGAGTACCCCGCTTTTGTCTTTTATCTTCATAAGTCTATAAAACTATACCTTCATCTCATTCTTTTATTTCCATTATTTTCCATTTTCTATTATTTTCTTATCCTTTGTGACGACCCCTACCTAAGGGACCCGATTTTTTGCTGGGAGCGTAGCTAACTCCCCACAGTCTTTGTAATTTTATTTACCACTTTTATATTTTCATATATTTTTGTGTTATTAATTAGCATTTTTTTCTTTCAGCTTGAAGAACTTTATCATTTCTTTTAATACAGGGCTTATGGGGATAAATTTCCTCAGTGTTGTTTTTCTGAGAGCCTTTATCTCTCCTCCATTTTCAAAGAATAGCATCACCAGGTACATTATTCTCTGTTCACAGGTTGTTTTTTCCTTCAGTACTTTGGATACAGTAGTCTCCTCCCCATCCATAGGGGTATGTTCCAAGACACTCAGTTGTTGCCTGAAACCATGAATAGTATCAAATGCCATTTATGCTATTAATATATTTTTCCTATACACATATACTTATAAAGTTTAATTTATAAACGTGGCACAGTAAGAGGTTAACAAAAATAACTAACAATAAAATAGAATAATTATAACATAGTGTTTTAAAAGTTATCTGAATATTCTCTCTCTCAAAATATCTTATTGTACTGTACTCACCCTTTAGTTTTATCATTATCTTTGAGACAGCTACAAAGTGACTAACAAGCAGATAGTATATACAGAATTGATACACTGGACAAAGGGATGATTCAGGTCCTGGACAGGACAGAGAAGGATAGCACAAGATTTCGTAATGATGCTCAGAACAGCATGCAATTTAATATTTAAGATTTTTTATTTTTGGAATGGTCCATTTAATATTTTTAGGTGGTGATTGACGTTGGCTACGTAAAAATGTGGGAAGCAAAGCCACTGACAAGGGAAGACTATTGTATATCATCCCATTCTCTCTTAACCTATAAGGTTTCTCTTGAGAAGTCTTCTGCTAGACTTATTGAGAATCCCTTTTATTTTTGTTTCTGTTCTTTTGCTGTTTTCAGGATCCTCTCTTTATTTTTGACACTTTGGTTATAAGATGTCTTTGGATAGTCTTGTTGTGATTGAATCTGACTGGAGACTTTTGGACTTCCCATATCTGAATATTATATATTTAGGTTGGTGCAAAAACAATTGTGGTTTTAGCATTGTTGAAATTTGCTGTTTGATATTGGAACACATTCTTAAGTAAACGTTATGTTATACATCATTTTAATGCATATTTCTGGCCTTATGGTTTTTTTGCTAATGACTTATTACTTGCTGTTTATTTTATATTTATTTTAGACTATGGAAATAATGTTAGACAAAAAGCAAATTCAAGCAAATTTCTTATTCGAGTTCAAAATGGGTCATAAAGCAATGGAGACAACTCGCAACGCATGTGGCCCAGGAACTGCTAATGAACATACAGTGCCGTGGTGGTTCAGGAAGTTTTGCAAAGGAGATGAGAGCCTTGAATATGAGGAGCACGGTGGCCGGCCATCGGAAGGTGACAACAACCAAACGAGAGCAGTCATCGAAGCTGATCCTCTTACAACTACACGAGAAGTTGCAAAATAACTCAAAGTGGGACCATTCTACGGTTGTTCAGCATTTGAAGCAAATTGGAAAAGTGAAAAAGCTCGGTAAGTGTGTGCCTCACGAGCTGACCAAAAATAAAAAAAAATCATCATTTTGAAGTATCTTCTTCTCTTCTGGGACACAACAACAACGAACCATTTCTCAATCAGATTGTGATCTGTGACAAAAATTGGATTTTATATGACAACCTGCGATAGCCAGCTCAGTGGTTGGACCAAGTAGAAGCTCCAAAGCACTTCCCAAAGCCAAACTTGCACCAAAAAAGTTCATGGTCACTGTGTGGTGGTCTGCTGCCGCTCTGATCCGCTACGGCTTTCTGAATTCTGGTGAAACCATTACATTTGAGAAGTATGCTCAGCAAATCAATGAAATGCACCGAAAACTGCAAGGCCTGCACCGGCCATCAGTCAACAGAAAGGGCCCAGTTCTTCTCCACAACAACGCCCAACTGCATGTCTGACAACCAACACTTCAAAAGTTGGACGTATTGGTCTACGAAGTTTTGCCTCATCCATATTCACCTGAACTCTCACCAACTGACTACCACTTCTTCAAGCATCTTGACAACTTTTTGCAGGGAAAATGCTTCCATAACCAGCAGGATGCAGAAAATGCTTTCCAAGAGTTCATTGAATCCCGAAGCATGGATTTTTACGCCACAGGAATAAACAAACTTATTTCTCATTGGCAAAAATGTGTTGATTTTAATGGTTCCTATTTTGATTACTAAAGATGTGTTTGAGCCTAGTTATAATGATTTAAGATTCATGATCTGAAACCACAATTACTTTTGCACCAACCTAATAGATACATGTGAAAATATTTTAAGGTTAGAATGGATAGGATCTGCTAATTGTTTGGTTTCCTGAAAAGAGGGAGAGGGAAGAGTAGTAAGTTTGCTTTTAGAGCAGCTGTGAGTCTCTGGAATCACTTATTCAGAAGACAATCATTGGAGAAGAACAAAATTTTGGAAACATTGATTTTGAGGTACTTTCTAGACATTGTAATACTAGTTTATAAATGTCTGAACTTCAAGAGAGATTTCAACTGGAAATATTAAATAAGAAAAAAAGTTACAAATATAATCATGATGGAAAATGCATGAAGAAAATAAATAGGCCCAGGATAGACTCCAAAGCATTTTAATATTTAAAAGTTAAAAAAATAACATTTATTGAGAAATATTCAGAAATGGCAAGATATGTATGTAGAAAAACAAAAGAATAAAAGCAAAGGAAGAACATAATCAACGATGTCAGAAGCTGATGAAAAACACTTAAGGGGAGTAATGGCCAGGCGCAACTGGATTTGGGGACTCAGAGGAAAGTAGTGTAATAAAAATGTTTTATGTCTTAATTACAGTGATGGTACATGAGTTTATAAATTTATTAAAATTTATCAGCTTGTATAGTTAACATCTGTACAGCTTACTATTCCTAAATATTATCTCGACAAAAAAAATTTTAAATATTACTCAAAAGAACGTGTGGGTCCATTTCTGTAACTTGCAGCTTTGGCGTGTCCAGGAAACACACTCCTTTTTCCTCGTTTTGCAGCTACCGCGCCACTCATCCTTCCTTGCGCTTTCCCTGGCGCTTTCTTCCTGTGTCTGCACTCCTTTCCTTTGTCAGTCGCACTATGGGAGAGACTTTTTACTACCCACTTGGGGGATGGAAAAGAATGGGCTCTTCCTGTTGAATGGTTGAAAAACCAATACTGAAAGAAGGCAAAAAAATTTCCAATCTGAAAAATTTCCTTACTACAAAGTGTTTTCCGACCACACCAAATGAACTAATGCTTTAAAGTATCCTATTAGTTTTTACTTTAAATTCTTCAAGAGCATTTGGTATGATTAGGGCATGATTGAACAAATGTTAGATTAATTGCTCTTGTTAAAAACTAAGTTAAATTTAACTCATTGATCAAAATACAGATAAATTTTAAATTTCATTTATATTTTTTCAAAGGCTATTTTTTCAGCATCAATTGCTTTGTCTTTTTACTCATATACCTCACTCTGAGTCCTTCAAGAGTAGGCATTATTTAATTGCCCATAGTAATCAAGAAATATATCCTTTCAAAAAATGAATACACCAATTACTTCCATATAATTACCCTCTCACTTTAGGATACATTGGCCATATTTTTAGGTAACAATGCTTATTCCTTTCTTAGGAAAAATTTTTGTATCTTATATACCAACTTGCTTCGTCTCAAAGTGTGCATTTTCCATTGAATATACCATTTATCTACCTAAGAAATTAGTCATGTCCTGTGTTTTAAAAAATAGGGACCATTTATGGAGTGATATCAGTTAATTTATTTTAAGTCTGCCTATATGCAGTGGCATTTACAGAGATTTAAAAATGCTAAGAAATCCTATTGAATATCTGGAGTTTTAAAAGCTGGTATTTTTTCCTTAAGAATAGAAATGTCTTCCCCAAATCATTAAATGGGCTGTAATTATGGCTTTTGTTCTAAGCTTTTTTGTACAAAAAACAGGCAATTGATTTCTTTCTAGCTACCTCAATATTTTCCTGGATTTATACTAACATTAAGTTTAGGTGTTTGAAGAAATACCATAAAGAAATTTTCCGTTGGAAGAAAAAGTAAATGGCAGAGATGAGAGATATGTATTTCAAAGACTGTCTTCTAAAAGCCTGGCACAGAAAACATTGAATAATAGTAGATATAAATTTAAGTCCACAACTCACATGTACAAAAACTTTTTCATTTCTTTATTTATTTAGATACAACTACATTTTGATTCTGATATCTGTTCACATTAAACTCATCTTGAGATTTCCTGTCTCTAAGGGTGATGTTCCAAGACTCACTTGGCACCAAAGTGATGATTAAGCCACTTTGTCCTTCATTTTTCCATCAATCAAGGTTACTTTAAAGGTGTCTTCAGATGCAGGAGCTTTTCTGCAATCCCTGGTCTGTGCAAGGTGTAGCCATGATTCTTGAGACCTAGCCTACACATGCTTTTCCCCACTGAAGTCTTTCCATTTCTAAGACTTTTCTAAGACTGGGTAGCAGAGATGGTGTCCCTTTAGCTAGCCAAACTTCAGAAGCTTGCTCCTTATGAGGTTTCTGTGCTCACTCTTTTTTCTTCCTTTTTAAGACACTTATAAAAAGCACATCAGTGGATCTGTACCTTGAAAACACTCAGGAAAAGGTATCACCCATAATTTAATAGGACATATTGCCCACATTATCTGACACTGAAATAGTATTAATAGATTCTACCTTAAGTAGATGATGTTAAAGATCAAGTTTTCTAAAATGAGGATTAAGAAATTTAAATTTATTCCTTGCGTTTTATAAATTGAAAGCATATCTTGTGTTCCTTGTTTCTTTCACAGATAAAATAATGACTTTTTAAAATAATACTCTAGGAATTGAGATGAATCCCTGGTCTATAGCTAGCAAGAATATGGTGCTGGGACCATATTTGTGAGAAACTGAGTTTTGCCAATAACATGAATGAATTGGGAAGAAGACCCTGAGCCTCAAGTTAGATAACAGCCCCACTGACACAGGGATTTCAGTGTGGCGAGACCCGAGCCGGCACCTAGTTAACCCATGCCTGGACTCTTGACACATCGAAATTCTGAGATAGTAATTTTTTGTTGCGGTAAGACCTTAGGTTGGTGGTTATTTGTTTCAAAGCAACAGAAAACTAATACAGATACTAAGAAAAGTTGTTCCAGTCAAGTACAAGTGGTGAATATGATAGTTCAATTTACTGTTTAATTTCTTTGTCGAATCTGAGTTAATGCAGAAAAAAGAAATGATAACATTGTCAAATAAATGGAGAGCATATCATCACCAATTAGTCTTAACCTTGTTTAAAAACTTTTTTTTCCCTCCCTGGAATGAGTTCTGCTGACTGGCATCCTCATTTGATGTTTTGTGCTCAGCATGGTCCATTGTCTCGAGGGATCACGGCAATGAAATTGCAGCGTCAGCACTTTCTGACAGGGCCGTGCTTATGGTGCAGGTGGGCAAGCTACCCACTCTTAACTCTAATTTGTGTTTTCGATAAAAGAATGGAATTTTTTTTCCATTACTTTTAACATTATTCTGAGGATTCAGGGCTCGAGCCTCATTTATCTTAATTAAAGCTCGTCTTAATCAAGATACTGTCTGTCAGGCAGTATTTGTTGAAAGACAGTTCTTAGTCTCATCATCATAGCATCGGTCACAAGGGAAGAACTGCCAAGGGTGCATATTTGAATACACAACTGAAAGTCAAAATAAATCGTCAGTTCTAAAATCTTATATAATTAACCCTCGTTTATTGAATAAAACATGATAGTCACTTAATTCAAATATGTGTAGCTCAGTGTCCTAGCTCTTTATTTAGAATCCGCACAAGTGATGTTATATATATAATGTATACATTAATATATATGTATGAAAATATTATATTAATTAAATATGTCTAAAAACTTTGGTACACAATATCTGTAGTTGACAGGGCCTGTATGCATGCGTAGAGGAAACACGAGAGAACTCAGCAGAAAGTAAAAGCTTAGGCAGACAGGAAAAAGCCTGAAGTTTAATTACATTTCACAAACTACACACTGATCCACCAGTAAGGACTGGAAGCCTTACTAGCTCCATGTGTTTGAATACAATAGTCTGGATATATACTACTCTAGGCAAATGTTAGAGAGAGGTGTAAATATAAATGACTCTATACTATGTATTTTTCTCATTTTTTCTCTTAATTTTATAAAATTAATATTTTATGTAAGCAATAATTATAACATTGTATTTCATTTATATGTAGATATATATTAAATATAATAATAAAATAAAGGAATGAGAAAGAAAAGATTATGGAATAAAATATCTGTATTTTATCAGAATCAAATTAATGCCCTTAAATATTATCTAGGACCCTGAATAAGTAATAAGTTAACAGATATTAAATATAATCCTTGAAGCAAATGCTAAGAAAATAACTGAAAAAAGATAGCAAAAATAACCTGCAGAGGAATAATAATGATAGATAAAAAGGGTATTTATTGAACAGAAAATCAAAGAGGGAAGAAACAAAGAAAAAAATTGAGACAAAAAAGACAGATATGAATATAATATCAATGATTGCATTAAATGGGAAATGACCTAAACAATCCAGCCAAAAGGCAGAAATTATCAGATTTGCTTTAAAAAAATCAAAAATCAACTATATATTATCTACAGAAGATTCAGCTTAGATTCAAAATCACAAAAAGTCTGAAAGTAAAATGATATAAAATATAATATGAAAAGAATAACTTTGAGAGAGTTGAAGTGGCAATATTAATATTAGGCAAATTTACTGTGAAACAAGAAACAGTACTAGTGAAAAAATAAGTATATTTCATTATAATAAAATTCCTCAGAAAGCTATAACAACAATGAACCTATATGCATCAAAAAGTGGCATCCCACTCTCTACAGCCACCAGTAGCAATGGCCTGGCCTCGGGTCAGCAGCCCTGGAGAAACTCAGGTGCATTGAACAAACAATTGCCCTAAATCACCTGACCACTTTATACAAAATTTACAAACATGGATCAGAAAATTAAATGTAAGATTTTAGAGTTTAATTTTAGACAAAGATTTCTTAGACTTGACACCACAAATGTGATAGTTAAAAGAAAAAAATAATATATTGGATTTTATCAAAATTAAAAACTGTTGCTCTCTGAAAATCTTTGTAAAGGGAATGAAAAGATAAGTTACAAAATGGGAGAAAATATTTTGAAATCATGTATCTGACACAGGACTAGAATACATAAGGAACTCTCAAAACTTAACAGTTAGAAGAAACAATTCAATTTGAAAATGGATAAAAGCATGAATAGACATTTTACCAAAGGGAATAAACAGATGGTAAGTAGGCACACGGACAGATGTTCAACTTCATTAGCCATTAAGAAAATGCAAATTGAAATAACAATGTGATATATTACTATACCCCTATCAAATGGAGGGGGAAATAAGTGGTAACATCAAGTCTTTATAATGATACAGAAAAACCAGATTATTCATGGATTGCTGGTGGGAATGTAAAATGGTAGTGCTACTCTGAAAAACGGTTTGGCAGTTAATTTCAAATCTCAATATATGACTCCCATACTGTCTAGCTTTTGGACTTCTGGGAAGTTATCCTATTGAAATGAAAATTATTTTCATACATAAACCTGTACAGAAATGTTTATAGCAGCTTTGTTCATAATAGCCCCAAACTGGAAACTATCCAGAGATCTTCAAGGGGTGGGTTAAGTGAAACTATGATGCCTCCATACCATGCACCGCTACTCAACTACACAAAAGCAAGTGTTGATGCATGCAGCAACTGGAATGCATCTCCATAGATGTATGCTGAGTAAAAAAGAAAAGCCAACAGCAAAAGATTATATATTAGAAAATTCAATTTATTTAACATTCTTAAAAGGACAAAATTCTAGAAATGGAAAAGAGATCAGTGGTTGCTGGGGGTTATGGATGGGAGAGTGGTGGTGTGACATGGGTGCAGTTATGAAATGGCCAAGGACAGTTTTGCATTGATTAAGCAGCTCTTTATTTTGGCTATGGTGGATATATGAATGTACACGTGTGATAAAATTGCATATAACTAAACACATACGAATGAGTCTAAGAAAATTGGAAAAATCTGAAAAAGATCAGCAGATTGTAGCAATGTCAATACCCCAATTGTGATACTGCCCCATAGTTTTGAAAGATGATATTATGGTGGGAAACTGTGTATAGGGTTCAGGAAATAGCTTTGACATCATTGATTCAAAGTTCAATATTACCAACTGATATCTTCATTATCTCCTTGGAAACTTGGTACTGACATAGGAAAATATTGAAATTGTATTAATTTGAAGTGAATACAAACATTCAGATTAAGATTTGAATGTTTATATTGAAATATATTTGTTTCAAGAAATTTTATGATTAAATTCTTGGTTGTCCCTCTCGGGGTACAGAGCAAATCTACCTATGGAAATCTGTGCAATACAGTATTTTTTCCAAATAAAATGCACTTCAACACTACTTAAATAATTCCTAGTCCCATTATTTTTCTGTAATTCCAAAAGGGGATGCCATTTTAATTAGATAACTTCTATTAAAATTAAATAGGCATTATAAAACCGTATACAGTTAGCATTTAGTAGGAATCAGCTAATAGCTGCTTAATTGAAATATTTTACTTGAAACTAATATATTTTTAAAATCCTATACTCTTGATTATTGTAGTTTTGGTGGTAAGCCATCAAATTAGGTAGTATAAGTTCAAACTTAGTTTGTTTGCAAAGTTGTTTTGGCTATTCAATGTTCTGTGTACTTTTATATAAATTTTATAATCCACTTGTCAACTTCTCTAAGAAATAGTTTGCTAGGCTTTTCCTTGGAATTACTTTGATCCATACATCATTTTGAGAAAATTAGTGTCTTAACAATACTAAATATTCTGAGTCATGGTCCATGTATGATTCTGCACATATTTTGTCAAAATTATCCACTAAGCATGTGATATTTCAATGTTATTTTAATGATAAGCTTTAGATTTGCAATTTATATTGCTATTATATGGAAATATAAACAATTACCATGTATTGACTTGGCATCCTATAAACTTGTTATACTCCTTTATTTGTTCTAATAGATTTGTTTTTGTAGTTTTTTTTAGGACTTTCTACATAAGCAATTACCTGTAAATAAAGACAGAAATTTATATTTTCTTTTCCAATCTATATGCTTTTAATTTTGTTTTCTTATCCTGTTTCTTTGGCTGGAATCTCCACAAGAACATTCAATAGAAGTTCTGAGAGTGGGCATTATTGCCGCCTTCTGGATATTAGGAATTCATCATTAAGAATATAGCCATAGATAGTATTTTTTAATAGATGTCTTTGATCACTTTGAGCAACCTCCCATGTATCTCTTGTTTATTGAGAGGTTGTCATTATTAATTGATGTTAAATATTGCCAAATATTATCGACATCTATTAAAATAAAACTAGTGTTTTTCTAATTTAGTCTGTTCATATTGTGATTTTAATTGATCAGTTTTTGAAAGCTATACCAACCTTGCATCTCTGGGATAAACCTCACATAGGCATAGTATGTTATCATTTTTATAATCATTGAGTTCATTTTTTTAATTTTTTGATGACTTCGGATTCTGTATTCATAAAGGATATTGGTATATAGTTTTCATTCATTGCATGTTTTTGTCTGGTTTTGGTATGAGGCTAATGCTGACTTTATAGAATCAGTTGCAAAGTTTTCCCTATTCCTTAATTTTCTAGAAGATTTTGTAGAATTGTTATTTCTTTTTTAATATTTTTACACATTTATCAGTGAAGACATTTAAGTCTGAAGTTGTCTTTGTGGATAGGCTTTTAACTACAAATTCAGTTTCTTTAATAGATATGGGGATATTCGTGTTATATTTTTTTCTCGAATTAGTTTTGATACTTTTTGTCTTTCAGTGAATATGTCCCTTTTATTTACATAGTCTAATTTATTGGCATAAACTTTCTCATAGTAGTCCATTTTAATCATTGTATTATCTGTAGACTTTTTGTGATTTCCCCATCTCATTCCTGATATTGATAATTTGTTTCTTCGGTTTCTTTTTCCTTTTCTTTTCTATGATCGCTCTGGCTAAAATGGTAACAGCTTATCAACTTTATTGATATTTTTAATGAATTGTAGATTAATGATTTGTAGATTTTATTTATTTATTTGCTATTATAAGCACTTAATGTTATTAAATTGTTATGGTTTGGATATTTGTCCCTTCTAAAACTCATGTTGAAATTCGATCTCCAGAGTTGTGTGGCCTGGGAGGTTTTTGGGTCATGGGGGTGGATCTGTCGTGAATGGCTTTGTGCTCTCCCCTCTGTGGTACTGAGTGGGTTCTCCTTCCACTAGTTCATGGGAGAGCTGGTTGTTGAGAAGAGCCTGGCATCTCCCTCCTTTCTCTCGCCATGTGACACACCTTCTCCCCCTTCACCTTTCAGGACAATTAGAAGCTCCCTGAAGCCTTTACCAGAAGCACATGCTGGTGCCACGCTTCCTGTACAGCCTGCAGAACTGTAAGTCAAATAAACCTATTTTCTTTATAAATTACCCAGTTTCAGGTATTTCTTTATAACAGTGCAAAATGGACTAATACAAAATACAATCTAAGCACTGTTTTAGCTGCAGCCTATAAAATTTGCAATATCACATTTTCATTTTCATGCAATGCTTATTTTTTAAGATTGCTTAATCTCTTAAACTTCAAGTCAAAAGGAAATTTTTTGTTCAGTTTTTCACATGTTTGTGCATTCCCACATATATTTGTCCCGTTGAATTTTAATTTAGTTACGTAGGATTCAAGGGATATTAATTGTATGATTTGAATTGTTTTGAACATATTGAAACATGCTTTATTGTCTAGAATATAATTTATTTTGGTAAGTGTTTCCTGTGCTCTTGAAAATGACATGTATTCAGCTTTGGTTGAATGGAGTGTTACACAAATGTCAATTCAGGTAAGTTAATTAACAGGGTTATTCAATTTTTTCTGTCTGGAGTAGGGAAAACAGCCTGTTGGCCAAATTTTTATCAGTAAAGTTTTATTGGAACACCGCTATACCAATCAATTCATTTATGTATTTTCTATGGTTGTTTTGTGCTATGAGGGCCAGATTACATAGTTGCTATGATGACCATATGGTTCACAAAATCTAAAACATTTACTACATGATTCTTCATTGAAAACAATTTGCTGGCCATTGTTATCTGTTCTCAATCATTTTCTATTCTATTCATTGAGTGAGTTGTATTGAAATCTTTAATGATAGACTTAAATTTTATTTCTCCCCTTGGATCTTACTGTTTTTGCTATGTGTATTTTGAAGTTCTAATTATTACGTGCATAAACATTTCTTCTTGATGAATTGACCTCTTTATCCTAATGTAAAGACCCTCTTTAACTCTGATAATCATTGCTCTAAAATATCTTTTGCCTGATATTAATCTAACCTCATTATCTTTATTTTTGTTAGCATGATACATACTCTCAATCCTATAACTTTTAACCTAATTGTGTCAATATGTTTAAAGTGGGTTTTTGTTTAGTATATGGTAACATTTTGCATCTGTATAATCTGACAGTAGTTACCTTTTAAATGATATGCCTGCTTAATCTATATTTAGGGTGATTATTGATCTGGTCGAATGTATATTATCAAGTGTTTCTCAATGGTCCCGCCTGTTTTTTTTTAATCTTTTTCTTCATTTTCTACCATCTTTGGATTATCATTTTCATGATTCCAATATGAGTGCAATTCATTCTATTTTTGTGTATTAACTATGTATCTCTTTTGTACTTTTATGATCACTTTTGAGTTTATAGTATTTATCTTTTACTTATCACTGAGGAGTTTCAAGCTATAATGTATTCATTTGTAGCATAAGAAGCTTACCGAAATATAATTACTTTTCTCCTCTCCCAGGCTTTGTGCTTTTAATGTCATACATTTTGTTTATATGTGTGTATTAAACCCTATAATACATAGCTATATGTTTTAAACAATTTTATTTTTAAAAAATTAAAACTAAAAAAATACTTCATATCATTTAATATTTATCCATATATTTGCTATTCCTGGCACTTATTTGTGTGATAGTGGATATCTGTATGGCATCAGCTTTCTTCTATCTCAAGAATATTTTTTAGCATTCCTCGGAGTTTTTAATCTTCTAGTATTAATTATTTTAACTTTTGTGTATATGAAACTTTATTTGTTTTCTTTTTAAAAATGTATTTTATTGAGTATAAGATTCTGGGTAACAACATTTTTCCTTTCAGTTCTTAGAGATATTGTTTCACTCTCTCCTGTCATGCATTTTTAATAACACTGTTATTTCCTCACTTTGTACATAATGTGCCTCTTTCTTTTGGCTCTTTGGCTGATTTTTCATTCATCATAGGTTTTAGGCAGTTTGATTATGTTGTGGCATGGTGTAGTTGCTTTTGTCGTCATTGTTGTTCTTGTGCTCGGAAATATATGAGCTTCTGGGATCTGTGGGTTTACTGTTTTCATCATGTTTTAAGTTGGTATTAATTAATTAATTAATTTTCATACCTCCCTCTTCTGAGACATATGGGTGTACACAGCTACTTGTGAGACTTTGTTCAATTTTTTTCCCACATGCTTTTTATTTTGGATAGTTTACATTGCTATGTTTTCAGCTTCATTAACTTTTTCTTCTGCAAATGTGGAAGCTGTCATCTGTAACACGAATAACTCACCCATATAAGTGCAATTAGGTGTACTTTGATTACTTTGTTTCTTAACATATTCGTGCTTTCCTCTACCTCATTGAACTTAATAAATTTATTTAGGACCAATTCAACGTCCTTGTCTTCTAATTCTATCATCTATGTCAGTTCTGTCTTGTTGCAATGTTTTCTCTCCTTACTAGGAGCAGCATGGCAAATCTGAGACCAGAACAGCTTTATTATGCTCTGTTACGAAAGCCACATCCTTCTGGGTTCTCTACCTCAGATCTGATGTATTATAAAGGTTTTTCCATTTGTTTGTTTTTTCATTCTGGATGGTGGGAAAAGTAGTTATTACCATTTTTCTTTGGGATCCAAAGCTTGTACTGCTTCTTTCACAATGGTCTTTCTCAACCGTGTATGTTTTCCTTCTGCAGATGTGAGGATCACCATGCAGGGGAAGAACAGTTAGGAAACTCTTTTTCTGATGACTTTTCTCCTGTTTATGCTGTTTTTTTCTTTTCTTTCTTCTTTTTTTCAATTTTCTGACTTGCACATTTTAGCTGCTTTTTTCTCTCCAAATTCTGAACTTTTTATCCTCAACTAAGGGGCCTGCAGGGTTCTGTTTGGGCTCATCCTCTCTGAGCTGTGTCCTATGAACTTTCTCCATGAAGCGAATTCAGACAAGTATAGGGCTCAACTCGTACTTCTACTGTCTAGGAGATAACTGTCACGTGCAGTTTACTGTCAGTTGTGTAAAAACCCTTGTTTCGTATACTTTGTTCTGTGTTTGAATTGTTTAAAGCAGAAAGATAAGTCTCTGTTACGCCATCATGGCTGAAAGCAGAAGTCTTATCTCCCAAATCCAGTGGTTTTTTAATGCCTTATTGTTATCGCAGCAATTATTACTAAATAGACTCAGAATAATAGCATATTTCACTGAATCTAAAATGCACTGAGTTTTAAATGCACTATTACTTTATGTAACAATAAAAAAGAATAGCACTTCCAATTTTGTTTTTACATGCTGTCACTATATGCAGATATCAGATATCAGAGATATTAAAGGGGGAAAATGAGTTCAAATTAAGGAAACGTGATCTCATTGGCAATATATGATAAACATATTATAATAAGATTAAATTTCATATGAGAAAATCTTTAGTTTTTCCTTCCCTATTTTATGCAAATCAGACATAAATATTTAGTCTGTTTATAATTATTCTAGTAAACAAGCTCTTTTGTATAAGTTGATCAGGGCCCTTCAGAAGCTGAAAATTACATAAAATGGGCATTTCTGACATTCATTGGCCTCTTAAAGGCTTAAAATATATCTCTCTGCTTAAAATGACAAACTGAGAATCTCTATAAACTTCTCATATAATTAGAGACTTCAGACGGCACTGTGGTGTTTCTTTAATCAAATTGGATTGAAAGAAAATATGAAAAAGGAATAAAGATTACAGAAAAACATAACTTTTAAATTCTTTGGAGTAAATGCTTATCATGTCACTACTCTGAAACTGAATGTTCACATTATTATATTCCCAGCTCAGCAATCCCTTAGGTGAGTGATGCTGTTCCACACTGAAATTCAAATTTGAAAACTAGAAGCAAGGCCACAGGATTCTTAATAGATGAACTAAAATAACTCTCACAATTCTTTGAAGCATTGCTGGCCACAGACCTGTAGGAAGTCTGAAATAAACAATTATCTTTTCCTCACAAATATAACCAAAAAAAAAAAAAATGGATAACTGGAGCCAGGTTTAGACAACTTATGTGAAGTAGAAAAATGTTAAATAAAAAAATACTATGGCCCTTGTTAAGATGGTAGGAACTTATTCAGAATTATTATGATAGGTCTCAAGATTATTGCAGTTGGGGAGATTAATCAGCCTGAACTCCACATACAACAAGAACAAGTAGGGATTTATAGCCAAGGAGCAGAATGTGAAGGCAGGGCTTCCATCCATGAAAAATGACTACGTGTAATCAGATTTCACTGGGAAGGGAGATAAACAATTTGATCAGATATTGAGAGGGATCAGATATCAAGGGCGAGAGATCCCTTCTAAATTGTCTTAGCAGGGTTCTTGCTAAAACTTGGCAATGCAAGGATGAATGCAGAAGCCCAAAGTTGAAGCCTAGTTGAGAAAAGAGCTCAGAAGAGCCTAACCAAAGGTTGGTCAAGAAGAGAGTCTTTGTCCATCTCTCTTCTTGTTAAAGGAAAGGAGAGACTTTCTTCTTTCTTTTGATCAATATGATTCCATTTTTCATTCAGTCACCCTTTTTTTTTTTTTTATTAAAAACAAGCCGAAAAATCTGTTGAGACTTGGTAATAGAGGATATTTGTTAGACAGTACAAACCATCAGGTGTATAAATGATGGAGGTTTCTATGACAATTTTAAAAAATCGTAAGTTTAATGGCTGGAGCAGACCATAAGTCTAGTTTCTGAGTCGAGTGGGCAGGCAGTCAAGAGAACTTGACTTGAAACATCTTCAGACAATTGGGTGAGGACAGCAAAGGCAATCTGACCGGGTTCCTGGTTTGCAGTTGGAATGTCTTTGTTGAGAGCATGGATATCAGTGTCAGAGTCATGGTTATTTTCAGAGAAGAGCACAGAAATGTCTAGCAGGGCTTCTTCAGATATCCTCAATAAGGATCTGGGAAGTCATGTTTTAGCTCAGTAGTGTCAACTCAGAAAAGTGGGAGAAAAATCAGAAACATTAATTTGGAGAGTTGTAGCCAGACACTGGAGGAAGCTAGAATTGAGAATCTGGTAAGTACTGAAAAAATGTCCAAATCCAGTCAAGTTTCTCAGTAGATTACAAAGTAAAAGGTAAAATGGAGTTTTCTAAGAAGTGAGAATAGGTCAAAGACAATGAAGAAGGCTATAATTTAATATCCTGCAGGATGTGCTATGATTTTCCCACTGAAATATCAAATTTCTGTCTATGGTCACCCCTCTTTTGATTCATGTTTAAAAAATAAGTATGGTCTAATTGGTTTTGGACTGATTACTTAAAGTGTGATAAGACTAGTCATTGACCAATTAGGCTTTTTTAAGTTTGCTTTACTAGAACTTTTCATAAAGAATCTCAGCTAAATTTTTAAAAGCCTCTCAAGGCTAGCAAGCCAAGCCAACAATTTACCACCAGATTTTACCTTTGGAACCTATATATTTGGGTGATTTTCTCTTTTCTAGAGTTTTCCAAAATATCCTAAGATTCCCAGGTCTGCTGGGAAGTGGCGAGTAAATGAGGCATAGGCAAGTCTTTCCAAGAGAGCTTTGCAAGCATTGGCTTTATAAAGTCAACCTTAGTTCATTAAAACTGTCTGGTCATATCTGCTTTTATACACATCATTCCCAAATAGGACAATCCACTAAAAACCTCGGTATTGTAATGAATGTTTCCAATTATGTTGCAAAAAGGACATATTTTTATTGAGCATATGCAAATAATTATAGAGTCATAGAAATAAGAATACCCAATGAGAGTGTACAAATTTTGGAAATATCACTTAGGGAGAAAAGACAAATATTTAATTTCTGTTTGTAAAAGTATAATCACAAATAATTATGAGTATAGATACTTAAGATAAAGGAAAAGGGTTTTTTTATATTCAGAAAATATATCATTAAAGAACAAGCAATATTCCAAGCAAAAAGCCATAAAGATTAGAATCATTCTTCATCAGTTCATTTGGTCCCATGTAATTAGTCTTGTTTGCTTGATCTTGGGTTAACAGTTTGATGAACCCATTAGCGTCTCCATTATAGTTCTAGAAATCCTTAGCCAGTCCAGCGGTGTGGTCTCGAAGTTATGTAAGCAATGCCATCAGAAGCCTGTACCCCAGGTGACCTGCTATAGTCCTGCCTATGGGTCTCAGAGACAGTCACATTTTGCTGAAGATGAAGCTTGAGCCCTATGAGAGCCCTTGTGTGGCATGGGCCCAAGGTTCAAGGGACTACAGAGAGCTGAGGGGCTAGAACGGGAAGGGAAAAGTCTGCCAGGGTTGAACAGGGATGGAGGAGGTGTGGGGTTGAAGGGGGAATATAAAAGGATTCCGGGGAGCCGAAGGGACAATCGAAGATGGTAAAAAAAATGAAAGAAGAGTGGAAATGAGTGAAGGGAGAGATCTTGAAGGCACCAGTTTGAGGGGATCTTAGTTTTCCAAAGGGGCCACTGAAATTCCATATTATTCTTAGTATTAATAAAATCATGCCACAGGCAAGGAAGGGGACAGAGGTATCACTGTAGCAGTAGACACAGAAGGAGTTCGAGAAGAGAGGTGGTTTCAGTTAACTGAGAAGCTCCCATGTTCTTAACCAATAGCACCCTTAGGCTTATGAGCAGAAATCTTGGACACTCTCCAAGACCCTGTTTCTTATAGAGACTAGACTAGCCTCTTACAAACAGAGAAGCCTAGGACTCTAACCCAGTTTCTAGAATATAGTCAGTATCTTAAGAATCAAAATCTGTCCTTACTGCGCTTCAGCGGACTGCCATCCACAGCACTGGCGCAGAGGTCACCGTCACTGACGGATTCCTGATCAGTCAGGTGGAGAAAGGTGTCAAAGGTGCACACACTTAGGGCCCTGGGTAAGAGGCTCAGGGGTTCCCTTGATGAATCTGATCTTGCCAGAATCATGGCACCACAACTTCTCAAGGAAAATCAGTGCTAGACAGTAGTTAAAACAGAAAAATAGATTTTATTCTGAAACTATTTCAATGAAAACATTGAGGCCAGTTTCACATTAAGGCCTCTTTTTCCTTATTACAATAGTTTCTAAATAAAATCTGTTTTTACTGCTTTAATTATTATCCAGCTTTGGTTTTCTTTGACTTAAGATATCATAAAATATGATCTGTGTAGTCCACCACTATTATTAATAACTTTTAAGGCTAAGTATAAATTAATAATACATCTACCAAGTGTTATATTTCTACAAAGTCTGTGAACTCATGAAAGACATAGAACCCATTGTGGTTTTAACTGCCATTATAATATCTGGAACATTATAGACACTCAAATATTTGTAGAATTAAGTTATCAATGAGCTGTGAGAAAGTAAAGCTCTAATAGTTCATATCCACAGTCAAATTTAATGTTGATTAATAATTAGAAATGTAGGCTCCTGACTCAGTTTACCCGGGATCCTAGACCGTCACAAAATGTTGAAGCGAACAAATCGGTCATCATTATAGAATCAATTTATGATACGCTTAAACATTTCATATCATTTTGAGGCTTCATTACTAAGGATTCTTGTTAATGAGGTAACTTAGAGCAGTTTACAGTTTGGAGAAAGGTCACCATGAACACATTTGTATGTATCATAAAATAAGAATTACACAGTAGTTAATTTTATGGTCCATAACTATGCAATTAAGGATTTGAGGTCATCAAATTATCTGTAACTTCAACGTATGTATCCCTGGTAACCATTTAAATTAGTTACATTATTATATACCTCTCCTGTATGGCTGAGTGACAGTTTGGGGCTGCACTATACATACATAGCCAATTCCATATAACTTCCTGTCCTGACTGAGTACATTGAGTTTCCTCTTTCATGAGGGGCAGAAACTTAATATATCCAGAACACAAAGTAGATTACCCAGTATCGGCAATGGGGAACCAGGAGGCGGCAGTATATGAACTATTAATTTAGATCACATAGGCCAAGTTCCTTTATCTATACAACACAGTTAAAAGAGAAGAAACGTTTCTTATTACTTCTGTAATTAGCTAAAATGTTTGAACATCAGTGACCCATTCATATTACAACATTTAAGAAGTATCTATTTATTGAATTATTTTTGTCATTAAGTGCTCAAGAGGGGACGGAATATAGTCCTTTGCTTTTAGGATCTAACAGACTGTGCCATCACTTTCATCTGTTATTAAAGGAAACAAAATTCCTCCATATTTTATATTCTAGAGTTTCAATTATGGTGAAGTAAATATCTGAAGATTTTATGGAGTCAGCTACCAACTATTATAATATATATATTTATTAAAAAAGAAATTATATCAGAAGAACAAAATAAATGAGGATTCTCTAGTGAATCATACCCAAAGTTATGAAACAGTGATAAAGTACTTACTGCCCGAGATAATTTTTGAGCATTGTGGATAATGGCCAATGACTGTGAATCACCCCTGGAAAGTGAAAGTGTAGCATATTTTAAAACACTAATGGTTATTTTATACTAGGTATTCATGCTTTTAGTAATAGCATTGAATTTCAAGTACAATTTAATTAATTTCCACACTATTTTAAATTTCTTGGAAAAGGAAGGCATATAAATACCTATGAAATGCTTTTAGTTCAGCTGTATTTTCTGTTTCTGTGGGGGAAAAAATGAAATTGAAAGGCACAGTCATTAAGGAAGAAAAAAATCTTAAAAAATTCGAGTAATTTGAATACTACAAGTAAACACTTTTCCCTCACCTAAAAAATAAACATATTCCTGAATCTTGGAGTTATTTTTATTGACTAAAAATAGCAATACCATCTCATACATATTTTATCAGTTAGCATTTATTCAGTAAAACAACAACCTCTCCAGGTGTTTTGAGGGGGAGAAGGCTAAAATAGAAAAACTGAGGCTTAACCAGTTGCAAACTGGAGGAATACAGGTCAGAGAATCGGGAATGGCAGGAATGGCAGGGGTGGCCTCAGAGGTCCGTAGCCCCCCGACGGGCATTTTTCAGGAAAATGGTTAGAAGGCACCGCCAATGGCATCTGCTGCACACGGTACCACCGTGAGTGACTCTCGACACGATGCAAAAGCTGCCGATAAATCAGTCTCTGATGTCTGTTTTCCACACGACTTCCCAAAGCTGCCATGGAAGAATAATGGCTTTTCTTCCATTTCCATCATCCCGGGCTGCATGTGGCCATTCATTGGTGGAATCTGACAAGAACTCTCCTGGCAGGGGAGTTGGGGAAATTAAGTTTCCAGGCTTCGTGCCTCCACGGGGGAAGAGAGGAGCTCTGAGGAGCAGAGATGCCACTGACGACGCACAAACACCTGGCCTATCTTTTCACCATGTTTCACATCTGCCTTGCTTAAAGGAAACCTTATAACCTTTTCTATATTGGTAAATGTTCTTATAAATCAAGTAATTGTATCTTGGTGCGGTTCTATATATAATTTTAAATATTTGGGAGTATACGTCTTTGACATATGTAGCTCAGGCTTGATGTCCTCACCCTTCCCCCATTCCAACAGTTTGATGCGGCCACTCTATCAAAATTCTTCCTGCTAGTGTCCACAAAGACCGGTCCCCGATGCCTTCGCTCCTGCAAAATTCCTGGTACATTTTACTGCTTTGTGTTATGAGTAACAATTCACCTTATTGAAATCACTGTCCACTTGACCTTTATTCACTTGACCTTTATTATCGACCCTGTTTTATTCAGCATCTATTTCTATTACCAGTTCTTTTTTATCTCTTTTTCACCCCTCTTCCTTTACCATCGTCTTTTTCTCAAAGTTTTGTTTTCTTGTCTCTTTTAGCTCTTTAAATTTTCTCTGTGTATTATCAGTCCACTCCACTCTTTCAGCTATATGCCAATAATTCCTTAGCGTTTACACAGAGTCCCACCTTCTGGCCTGAATTCCAGATCCATACGTCTAGTTTTATACTGAATAACTCTGTTTAAATAGGTCACAAAAATTGTAACTAATACTGTTTATATAATAAGAACAGTAATAATAAACAAATTAAAAATTTCTCTACCCACATTCCCTGCTTGGTTTAATGGCTTCATTATTCATTCAGGAAACTACATTATCACACTCAATACCTCACAGCCAAAAGCAAAGATGGGAAGTGTGCATTGTCTGATCTTTCGCCATGTTCTCACACACGGCGTAATGTCAAATGGTGGCTGGAGAAATAAAATGAGATATTTCTCTAAAGAAAATTTTTAAAAATATTGTATGAATGAATTTGAGACAATGAAGTGGAAGCATCATTTGCCAGCACTCATTCCCCAAACCCAACCGACCAACTCTGCAGAAGCGCGTGGCCTGACCAGGAACCTCTAAGTGATCAAGACAAAAATAAAAGGGAGTTGAAATTAGTGAAGATAAGTTTTGTATGTTGGTGAGCAACATGTATTTATTTAGGAAGAAGTGCTGTAAAGTGTTTATAGTAATAAATTGCATTGGCAGGTTATGAAAAGCTAACAGCAAGAACATGAAAAAGACAAATCACAGTTTGTAAAGGCAGCTGTCTGTCTCCAAGCACACAGGCAACTTGACTTTTTACTTTGCAGGAGCTACATTTAAGCATATTTGATGTAGGCAGGAGGATCAGCGGCACGGTATATCTATTCCAATGACCTGAAGAATGAATTCTTTTTAACACATAGTTCAGGGCTCATCTTTCTTGCCACCCCAAAAGTGGATTGAGTGCCTCATCCTTACTCTTTGTTTTTGATACTCCTGCCATACCTTGTCACAATTTTAACATCAATTGTATCACTCACTGTGTATTGAAATTACCTGGTTACTTGCATGCCTTCAAATGGGAGTCCACATTATCTGGAGTGGGTGTGTGACTATATGGTTTTTGTCTTGATATCATATCACGTGGCTCTAAGTAGTTGTTAATACTTACTGAATATGGATACAAGGATGAGTGAGAAGTCATAGATAATGACTGCAATAAACTCAAGTCAGCCTGTGTAATAGACTGTAACGCCTAAGAAATGCCTCTCAGTGAATCAACTTGAAAAAGAAGATGTAGGATTTTAGAAAGAGTAAAAAACAATAGAATCCAGATTTGGAGTGTAGACAAGGAGATTATGAAAAATTGTTAAGTATGTATGATGAACAGAAGTTTTTTTTTTTTAACTCAGTATTATTATAGTATAATTTACATACAACAAAATTAACTCTTCTTAACGTGTAGATCTACGAGTAGAGACATATGTACACAGTAGCGTCCACCTTAACAAAGATACAAAATGATTCTAACACCTCAAAATTCCAGCATACACTCTCAGTCTTTGGCAACAACTGCTGTGTTTTCTATCCCTATATTTTCGCCTTTTCAATAATGTCATAGAAATGAAATCCTACTAGACTTTTGAGGCTGGCTACTTCCACTTAGCATAATGAATTTGAGATTCTTGCAGTTGGGATGTTTGGTTTTTTTTGTTCAGTTGTAAATGTTATTCATATATTCTGAATAATGGACCCTTATCACATATGTGATTTGCCAATATTTTCTGTTATTCTCTGTGCTGTATTTTCTCTTTCTTCATAATATTCTTTGAGGTACATTTTTAAAAAATTTATGATGACCAATTTATCTATTTCTTTTCTTTTTTGCTAATGCTTTTGATGTCACATCTAAGACGCCATTGTCAAATCCAAAGTCTTGAATATTTACACCTGTGTTTTCTTCTAAGAGTTTCAAGGTTTTAGCTCTTATATTTAAGTCATTGATCCATTGTCAGTTGATTTTTGTATATGGTGTGAGATAGGGGGTCTAAACTATTCTTTTGCATGTTGTCCAACTGCATCCAGTTGTCGCATGAACATTTGTTGAAGACACTGTTTTTCCCCTAAGGAATAGTCTTGGGAGAAATAATAACAAATTCGCCATAGATCCATGGGTTAATGTTTTGACACTCAGTTGTATTCTCATGATCCATATCTTTATCCTTATGCCATCATCAAAATCTTTTGATGATTATGTCTTTATAGTATGTTTTGAAACAAGGAAGTGTGAGTCCTCCATCTTTATTCTTTTTTTCAAGATTGTTTCGATTTTGAAGACCACCTGCATTTCCATATAAATTTAAGGATAGGCTTTTCTATTTCTTTAAAAAAGGTCATTGAAACATTAAAATTTTGATAGAGATTTCTTTCTCTAGAAATCTGTAGATTTGGGGGAAAATATTGACATGTAAACAATACGAAGTCGTCTTATTTGTGAACACTAGATGTCTTTCTAGTAATTTGGGCCTCCTTTAAGCAGTATTTTCTAGTTTTCCTTGTACACAGGTTTTTCACCTCCTTGGTTAAATTTACTCCTAGGTATGTTATTCTTTTGGATGCTACTATAAATTGAATCGTTTTCTTCATTTCCGTTTGTGGATACATATTGCTAGGAAAACAACTTATTATTCTGTATTGATCATGTACCCTGAAACTTTGCTGAATTTGTTTATTAATTCTAGTGGTTTTTCCTAATTTTCTGCATATATAGATTTATGTCATCTGGAAACAGTTTTACTCCTTCCTTTCCAATTTGGATGCCCTTTAATTCTTTTTTCTGTACTCATTGCTCTGAATAATATGTCCAGTAAAATGATAAATAGCAGTGGTCAAAGCAGGCATCCTTATTTTGTTCTTGATCTCAAGGAGAAAGCTTTCAGTCTCTTACCAGTAATTATTATGGTAGTTCCAGGTTTTATATAAGTGGCCTTTATCATGTTAAGGAATTTCCTTCTATTCCTAGTGTGCAGAGTGTTCTTATCATTATTCATAATGAGAAATGTGGTCTATAATTTTCTTTTCTTCTGATGTCTTAATCTGAGTTTGTCATTAAAGTAATGCTGGCCTCATTAAATGAGTTAGAAAGTATTCCCTCCTCTTCTATTTTTGGAAGAGTTTTTAAGTGTTTGGCAGAATTTACCAGTGAAGCCATCTGGTCTTGGACTTTTCTTTGTTGGAATTATTTTTTTAAATTCCCAAAAAGTTGATTCTGATAGTTTCTGCCAGTTGTTTTTAATGCATTTTTTGGAAGGGCAGAATTTTAGAGTTTCTTACTCCACCATTTTTGCAAATGCCACCTAGTACTTTCTTAAAGATGATTTGCCATGTCTAATTTGAAACCGTGCCTATAAACTTTTAATACTCTGGGAAATTAAAATCCATCGATAACTCAGCACCCACATTTGACTTCCAATATCATTCTCTAATAAAAGGAAACAGGGATCCTTGAGGAAATGGTTGATTCTAGGGCTGTGACGGGATATCCGTGAGGATCCCAGATCATCTTGTAGTGCCAGTAAGTGAGAAGTGCACACACGTGCATGCGTGTGGACACACACACGATGATCAGGGTATGTGAAAGAGACACAGAAACCAATGTAAAAGAATTCCCAGTGGCCAAACTTGGAACAATTTGAGCAGTAAATAATGAAGTATTACATTATAACTTAAAATTTTAAAAATATATCCATGAGTCCACACTGATGTAAATATCAATGTGGAAAAAAAAATAAATGAGCAAAGAAAAAAATAGATGATGACAAATCTTACATGCAGAAGAATTAAAAATGATTTATGTAGATATCAACCCAAAGATTTAGGCTATATATAGTATTTCTTACTCAAGGGTATATTTGGGAAGAAAAAGGCAAGAGTAACTTTATGATAGAGAAAACTGATAAAACGCTATCTCAATCAAGTGATAAGGTTAACATCAATAGTGATATTATATTGATAATATATGTCCTTTATATGGTTTGATGAAAACAGCAATTTATTTTCATGGTTTTCTCCTCTCTACCCCTGTCAGGAAAAAAAAAAAAGACATAATCATTGTTTAATTGTGAGAAAAACATCAGGCACACGAAAATGGAAGTGTAGTCTATAAAATGTAGAGTCAGTATTCCTAAAAACTATTGAGAAGAGTCTTAGAAACTCTCATAGTCCAGAGGAGCCCAAAGATACATGACAAATAGCTTTAGTGTGGTGCCCTGGATGGAATCTTGGAATAGAAAAAGGACAGTATGTAAAAAGTATAGAAATATGAATAAAATGTTGTTTTTACTTAACAACAGTGCACAATATTTGTTTATTATCTGTAACAAATGTAGCATAACATTATATGATGTTGATAATAGGAGAATCTGGATGTGAGCACAGGGAAACTCTCTGTACCATCTTTCCAACTTTAAAAAGAAGAGTAATCTTCGTACCACTTGAATATTATGGAAAATTAAAATGTAGGTGTCTATAAATAAATTTTATTGGAGCATATACACAGAAAAGTCCATTGGTGTACTCTGCACTGAATAAATTTTTAAAAATTAGTTCACGATCATGTAACATATCTGTCATTTGGAAAATTGTGGTTCCCTGAGTTTCACAAGTAAATATGCTGACATATTTTACTATGTAATTACAAAAAATTATATTAATGAATTTCACCAGTGATAGTATGAGAGAATTCCTTAAGAATTGGGAAACTTTGAAATCCATGGTGTTAGACACGGTTTTAAAAAAAATCTAACTTTTATTTATAAACTTGTATTTTATAATTGAAACCAAATACTGCCAATTGCTTTTATTAAATTAATAGGCTTACTTTGTTTACTTCATAGTATAATGGCTGTCTCAATGAAAAATTTGGGTGCTACTATTTGAGTTATGAGCTAGTCACTTATATGGAACATTAATTTTGCTTTAAAGAATTACTGACAAAAAATGTTCATCCATATTCAGGTACTTGGCAGACATCATAACTGATTTTATAATGTGAAGACAATCAATGAAATTCTCACGCTCTCTTTCGTGTGTGTTTCTTTGAACTTAAACACAAACAACTGGAAACATGCCCAGTGCCATCTAAACAGACAGGCTTGATTTCTGTCAGGCAGTTATACATGTGTACGTGTACATCAAACGCACAAGCATCTCTGCTCTAGAAATCAGACTTTATGTCATTTGAAACTTGTTTGCATAAAAATCAATTATATTTCTGTCTTTGTAAGGCCACTGCACAAATGAAGTGACAATGCTAATAGATACTAAAAGGTGTCTGTATATTTTCATTGCATGGTTTGCCTGATGTAGTTATACAAAATAAAATAATATTATGCAGCTAGCTGATGGTTAGCATCTCTGGCAAAAAATAACAATTTTTTTCTTTTTTTCCTTTCCCAATTTCAGTCACTGCATCAACACTTTCTGTTAAAACAATATACAGCAATATGGCATTTCATATTTTGTGACTTATAAGTATCCTTTATCAAATATTCTTGACAGAGTTTTCTGGGGATAAAAAGTCACACATAATTCTATGCTAAAGCCCACTGCACTATAAAACATTGTATAAATCACAGCATTGAAAGCAATTCATGTAATGATCCCAATATAGAGAGAAAAACATTTTATATAATAAAGGGAAGTACATGAAGTGGGATCAATAGGATGTGTTCTCCTGTAGTCTGTGATACCTTTACTGATTGCATAAAGCTTTCCCATAAATTGTCTCATTTGACCCTAATGACAAGTCATGGGAATAAGTAAGGACGGGTGTCATTTTCCCAATTCTAGAAGATGTTGTGGCAGACAGGAAAATGCTCCCTCCAAAGATAAACAATTCCTAAATCCTACGACTGTTATCTTGCATAGAAAGAGGGACTTTGCAGTATGACTAAGCTACCGATCTTGAGACGGGGAGATAATCTTGGATTATCTGGATGAGCCAAATGTAATCACGAGTGTCCTTGTGGGAGGGAGGGAGGGAGGCAGGAGGGTCAGAGTCCTGGAAGGAGATATGACGATGGAAGCAGAGTACAATGATGGGAGAAAGGGCGGGAACTAAGGAACGTGGGCTGCCTCTAGAAGCTGAAAACGGCCAGGAAACCGATTGTCCCTTAGAACCTCCAGAAGGAATACAGCCTTGCTGACACCTTGGTTTTAGGACTTATAACTTTGGAAACTGTGAGGTAATAAATGTGTGTTGTTTTAAGCCCTAAACTTTTAATAATTTTTATAGCATCAGTAAAAATCTAATACAGATGAGAAAACTAAAATTTGGAAATTATAAATATTCGTACCCCAAATCTCAAAACAAATATATTATTGAACTTAGACCTAACTCAGAATATCTGACCTAGTTTCAAGAGTTATCTTATCATTCTCATACAACTATTATAAAACAATTTCATGTGGAGAAAAGCTCAAGGGATGTAAACAGATCTATGTGGAAAACAAGTAACAGGAGGTCAAAATCACGTAAAAAAGACAACACTACTAGGCATTAGAATGGCCCCTTCTAAATCAATCAAGATGTGAATTTTGACATGAACAAAGACTTAAGAGGCATAAAAGAACATTTCAGAAAACTGATAGAGTCAAAATTGCTCTTGAAGTTCCCTTAAATCACCAATAACATAAAGTAAATATGCATATGGATTTAATTTTAAAGATTGTTTTGTACCAAAGACTCATCTTTACAGTATAAGAGTTGGTGAGAACTGGGACTTAATTGATGCGTAGCAGGTCCACTGTGTACTGGTTACACTTAGCTGTAAGTGATAAATCCGCTTCCTGTAACTGGTTGTGCGTGCGTATGTTCTGTCTCACCAGACTCACACAAACGGGTAACAGCACACAGTGGGTCTGCTGCAGCAAGGAACAGCAGAAGCCTACGCTCATTGTGAGCCAATTCTCCAAGGCTCTAGAAAGCTTCCTGGGAGGCAGATGGAGCCGCCTCTGAGCATGTCCCACTCGCAGCCGAGCTGAAGGACCCTGACAAGTAGCCCATTCTGGGTTTTATATCCCGAGTACATGTGAAGCACTGGGCCAAGGCATGGAAGCTTATTCTCTTCCTGGATGGGACTGAAACAGAGCCCGGACTGTTCTGGCCAGTCTCCTCTTAGCTCCAGATGTGGCATTCCCAGCCATTCTACAGTTATTCTTGGGAACTACAAATGAGAAAGGAGCTGGGGAGACTGGGCTGGTACAAGGCCACCTGGAGGACTGTCCTGCAGTTAACATCTTGCAACTCTTAACCGAATCCAGAACAAATTCGATGAGTTGCTTGCAAGGCAGATTGGCCTAAAAATTTAAAATCAATAGTTCACTCTCATTCTCTCTGCACAGAGAAGTGAATTAAGTTATCCCTGATGGGCTTCATCTCCTCTGATACTGGAACTGAGTGGGAAATGCAGGAAGGTGTCTTTCCAGGCTTTGGTAAATGCAGAACATCTTCATCAGTGCCTTAGGGCTTTGAGCAGGACTGAAAATATGAGGGTAATCACCTCTGTGACCATAATCTAAAAAAAAAAAAAAACAAAGTCACTTTTGCTCATAATTTAACTTACCTAGAAAGTATTTCTTACTGGAATGTCCTAAGAGAACACGTTCTACTATAAAGTTAATGTCTTTTCATTAGCCATATTTTAGTTATCTAATTTCTTACGTGTAGCATAAATGGTGAAGTTATAGATTTTTAACATTTTGACTGCCACACTAGAAAAAAATTTTTTCCACGGGGCCACAGTGTTTTATTATAAAAATAGAATAAAAACTTGGAAAACAAAATAATCCTTTCTAATTTATTGAAAAATTTGTTGTTTTTTATTGTTTTCTGTGCATGAGTTATATGCAACTCGAAAAGTGGTTCAGGCAGCTCCCAAGGTGAAGAGACATATGAATTACTATGCTTCACGAGGCCCCGGGCTCAAAACTAGTGTGTGTTAAATACAACTCACACGGCAGTTAATGTATTAAAAGTGGGAGGGCAGCATTAGAATTCTTCGAGGTCATTCAATCTTGGGCAATGATATTCATTGTCTGTGACCAGTTATACCTCACTGAAAGAAATGGCTTCTCACGTGCTTCCTGATTTCATTGCCCTGGCCTCCACTCCACCTCCATTCCTGCTCAGTGACCCCACCAGAGGGTCTGTTTAAATAGCAAAGAATCGCTCACTTTCCTGCAAAAATCCCTTAAATGTTTGCCAAAGGTATCCGAACTATGTCCCTTAGCACTCCATGTCTTACAAAATCTATTCCCCCCCCCACTTCCACTTCGTGTAATCTGTACTTCCAGAGAACATGTTATGTTGTGGGCATTAGCCCATGGTTTTAAAACTAGCTGAAATGACCTTCCTCTGGCATCTGTTTATCCTTCAAACCTTGGCTCAAGATTCTTTAGCCATCTTAATCTGAACTCCACAATCGATATTAGAACTTCTAGCTTTGTGCTACCAGTGCAGTTTGTAAATGCTCCTATTTTACAAATAATCATACCATTAACAGTCCTTACTTATTAATTTCTCTCTATGAGATTATGAGCTATTTAAGTATAACGATTGGTCCTTTATAAATAATGTCCACCCTCTTTGCCTTGCACAGGAATTAATTGTCACATAATAGGCATTCGAGGGCTGTTTGTTTGCAGGATTAATTAATTTTTTGATTTTTTACCTTAAACAAAACCATGTTTACATTGCACGTAGAGAAGTTATAGCAATTATGAACAGGTCAAAGTAACTGAACTCAGGCTGGTAATTAAGTAACAAAAATATTTCAAAGTTCATGTGCTTAACCAGTCTAATATCAATGGTATACTATGCCTTTTCAGGGTACGTGTGTTTTGGAAGCAAACCATCTTGCCCATTAGCACATTTGTTTTTCTGGAAGAAATCAGTTTTTCACCCAGCACCATGTACTTTTCACTTTAGTTGAAATTGGCCAAACTACCACAGGGAAGAATTGACATTTTTCATCAATTTCTGGAAAGTGCAGTAGTACCAAATGTCATCAGACTTGAGTTATATTGGGAATTATTTTGAACCGCTCATGAACATGCTTGCAAAGTTTAATGTCAATCCTAGTGGCATAACAAGTAGGGCAATCTAATGTCTAGAGCACCAGACTGGCCCTAAGGTCAGAGTCCTGCATTCAGTTCAATCAATCAAATACTTTTGGACACGTTTTATGGGGCTCATGTTGGACTAAAACACTGTGGGATTCAAAAGGAGGTGAAGGGATTTATGATTTTACTCACAAAATCATTCAGTCTAGATGAGGGGGCAAAAAAATCCACATATAAAAAATACCAAATAAAAAGAAGAGTAATTCTGCATAGCTAGGGAAAATATGATTTATACTTCATAGCCATACATCATGAAAAATAAAATCCTAAGTTGAGTAACAAGTTCTTAAAGACAGGTGATATTTTATAAACTGCTGGCTGAGTGGATCAGACATGAGAGCCAAAGATCTGGGGAAGTTTGAGATCCAAATGGTTTGAATGGTCATGAAGTCTGTGACTCGGAGGAGAGGTCTGGGAAGGGCGGCCCAGGAAGAGGCTGGGGTGGGGCATGGGAAAGGGCACAACGTGAACAGAAGGTCGGGAAAGGATGCAGCACGGGACAGAACTCAGCATGAAGCTGGATGTTTTTTTCTTCCATTAACTATTAATAGCGTCAGGTTTAGGGTGGATCAGAAAATGTCCCCAGCCATCATTTCTTTAGCTGCTGCGCAGGGAGAGGTCACCAGGAAACAGACAGCCAGAGTCATGGACTGCGGCTCTAGAATTCTGGCTTGGTTATTTTACTTTATCTTGCTCCAGTCACCTAACTTTCCTATTCCCATTTTTTTAAATCTGTAAAATGGAAATAATAACAAACTTACAGGTTTATCTGGAGAATAAAATGAAAGGATGTATATAAATGTCCTTATCATAGTCCCTGGCACACATTGTATAACCATTCAGTTTTCCTTTCCTGCTGTTCAAGAAAAAAACAAACATACAAACAACTCCACCCTCCAACAAAAAAGCCAACAGTCAAAAAGAAAAGGCCACCTTTTAATTGATTGATTTCTGCAAGAGAAAAATCAAATTATTTAAATGTTTTCATGAGCCCAGAAAACAACGTAAAAGTATCTGTCCAAAATTTAAAATGCCTGCATGCATGTATACTAGTATACATTAAATACAAGTTTATCAAGTATTTATGCATAGAAGCATTTCAATATGTGACATTCAAGTAAATATATATTTTAAAATATTTTTCTTAAGCGAAATTAACCCCAAGTCATTCCATTCCATGAAAAAGTGGCCTAAAATGTGTAAAGATCCACATGTAAAATATCAGCTCCAATTCACAGTTAAATTAGTCCAAAGTATTATCCGACCTTCTTGGCTAGAATTGGTATTTTAATCTTTTATATATCCTAACATTTACAAAAAGCTAAGACACTCAATAAAAAATTCTGTTTTCTAATTTTGAAATATCAAATATATGTAGTTAGACATGAGAGTTTCTTAGGGACAACTGTTTTTCAGTTGAAATCTGAGTCCCTCGCACGAGGGCAAGGACTACGTGGTAGGTGCCCCCCTTACCTGTAATTGGGCACTACACAGGAACCGCAGCGTCTAATTTGCTTTAGCAGCAGCGCGACAGCAGGTTGCCACTTGGTATTCTCTGGACAAAAGAAAGGATGTCGAAGCACAGCTGTTTTTAAAAGCAGTCCAAACTGGAGGCTGGATGAGAGGAATCTATAACATGTCAAAGCACAACTTAGCAAACACACAGTAAAAATGCTTCAAGCATAAAGGGTTAGCAGAAACTCACAAAAGCAAAAGAAACTTGTGGAAAATATCCTTTAAAGGTTTTATTTAAAAGGTTATGTGGGCTACGTTTTAGACTGTTGAGAACTTGCTTCTCATTTAGGAACACATTTGGTCTGCTTTTACAAAGGAATCACAGGGTATGTGTTCTGCAAAACTCCTTAATACACTGGCACAGTGAAACCCTATTTTAGGTTACACGAATGAATCACATAAAATTTAATATCACTCAGGATCACTTAAAATATTTAGTGTTACATACTCATTTAATCATGAGTGCTACCAGTAATCACTAATGATTTTCATCTTAATTTCTAACAATGGTTGATCCAACCAACTGCCTAGAGAACTGTGTTGATGATTTCAAAGCTATGTCCAAGCTCAGTGAGAGAAGTGTGATTTACTGTCAAAGTCTAAATTAAGATCCGATGAGAGTGGTTGCATACACACTGTACATTTGGTAGATGTCAGTTTAAGTACAATATATGATCATCACCCCATTCCAAGAAAAAAACGTTTAAAGAGACACTGGTAGATTTTATTTATTTAATAAAATTTTAAATAACAAATGAAACAATTCACCAGCAGAGGTATTACACTCTGTATTCTCACCGTGTTGGTCTGTGCCTTTGTGTTAGAACCTACCATACTCGATTTTCTTCTCATTGGAACCTTTGAGTTCTTTGGAGTTAGGATCACATCATAATTATACTGAAGCCAACGTATTGTCTACGATATAATTGGTATTGTCTTAAACTTTGTTGAAGGTAGTCAAACAAAGGAAAAATGGGCAATTCAATGGAAAATAGAATAAGAGGTTTTAAGGTCTGGAAGAAGGAGCCTACCTGTGCTGGGAATTTTTCTGGGGTTTTGAAACTGGGGTCCATATCTATCTGAAAACCTAAAAAAGTATCTAAGACACCTAAGATAAAACTATCTAAGACTAGAAAGTCTTAGATAAGACTGTCTACACTGTGAAGAGACAGCTAAACCATAGTGTTTGTTTTGTTGCATGTCTATGTTGCTGTCACACTTGCTGTTGTGGAAATACACCCTATCGCCTTCTCCTTGGATGACTGCTGCCTTCTTCCAACCTAAGTTTGAACTCAATGTATGTCTTGCAAGAGCAAGCAAAGTCCAAAGTCTCACAACATATATCCATTGTGTGGTCTTTGTTGTGATTTACTTTAAAATATTTCAAGATAAAACATATGCATATGTTTGCTTTAATGTAGAACCTAGGCATGGTTAGTCAGCCTGTAAGGTAACCAAATCAGGAACCAATTCTCCTGATGGTGTTATACTTACTCTGATCAGGAATCAATGGATTCAGAATCAATGTAATTAATGCAATCTAATTTTTAAACTCAGTTAATAAAATTGTCACCTGAGTTTGTTCATTAGCAAAAAAGGTGTTAGAATTGTTTTATGGTGAAATGAGTGGCCACGGTTTTAACTACTAGAAAATACACAGGCATCTCAAGATGTACAGAGAAAATATATACAATCTGCCCATGCCAATGCTGCTGGAACACCGCTCAGGGGTCAGAGTCCTTTTGGTCCTGTGTCCCCCCCTTTTCATAAAGGATCTGCCACTTCATTGAGTTACAAGGCTGGCAGGTCTTCTGTCTATGTTTTTTCATCTATTTCTAAGTCATCCTCACGAAAAATGCTAACTGTATTGCCTTGGTTGGGAAATGGAAATTCTCACAGGTATATGACTGTTTTTTTCTGATTCCTAATAATGTTTGTATGCTTGGAGTAATCTGGCCTTATACTTACTTTTATTATGACATTCCACCTGGATATCTGGCCCCTAAAAATATTTATCCATTATTAGCCTAGCAATCTTACCAGGCACCTCCTGCTTGCTGAACCACAAAATTGGCCTGGGTCAGTTTGTAGCAATAATATTCTCACTGAATGCTTTCATTGACAATATAGTATTAATACAATCATTGCCTTCACAGTCTTTCTCCTCCCCAGTAGACTAAACTCTCTTTGAAGGGCAGGATTTATATCTTAGTCAGATTGTAATATATAATGGGTTTCTAATAAACAATTTTAGAATGAATAAATGGTTAGCCACCCTGAATCATTCAGAGAGGAGCATGGATATTCAAAAGTAAAAGCTATCCCTGTTGGTTAATAGACTGTACTATTCTTAACATTGGACATATGCCATTGTTCATAATGAGATATCGACAAGGCCATGTAAACAATCCTTCTCCAATGACCACAACATGGCTATACAATAAATAACAATCCCTCCTTTTGAGGTATCACTGCTTTTTTTTTTTTTTTTTTTAGCAAATGATATCATGGCCCAGCCTCATTCCTCTCATCTCCTGAGCAAATGTTACTGAGATATTCGATCGCTAAATGCACTGACTCCTTGACAGCCCCCAATCCAGAACTGATTTTCACTTTACCTTCCTTAGAATCATTCATCAAAAGCCCAAACCCTATGAAAAGTTTCTCCCCCCACTCCTTTTGGTGAGATTAGTGAGATATTTCCAAGACCTCCTTTTTTTTTTTTTTTTTTTTTTGAGACAGTCTTGCTCTGTTGCCCCAAGTAGAGTGCCGTGGCATCAGCATAGCTCACAGCAACCTCAAACTCCTGGGCTCAAGCAGTCCTCCCCCCTTGGCCTCCCAGAGTGCTAGGATTACAGGTGTGAGCTGCTGCACCCAGCCCCAAGACCTCTTCTGAAATGCATTTTCTCTTCTTCCAGCAAGCTAAATAAATATCATTTATTTGATTGTAGCTGTGTCTACAGTGTGCTTTGGCTGGTGGGCTTAGAATAATAGTTAATATAGTAAAAATTTGGCTCTAATCTCTCAGAATTGCATTTTATAAATTACATACAACATATACAGAATTGCATTGAATATTAAGTTATTTGTATTTATAAGTATTGTTTTCAACATTCATCTGATTATTTTAATGTGTTTCTTAGTTTACAACCCTTAGAGTCTACAACATCTGTGACTTGTCAGCCTTAATCTTTCCTGGTTTGGTATATTATCACCATTAAAGCTCCATTGTGATAACTGTATACTGCATGTAATGGTCTTTCATAGCTTATGTACATATATTTATCTCCTTTATTTTATCACAAGCAAATTAAATGAAAATTAAGGGAAAGAACAATAGTCCCTACTTGCCATCTTCCAATATGCTCTATAAAGGGAGATGATACAGTTATCCATGACTTCTCTGTAATTGTGGAGAACAAGCTAGTGAGGGAATTCTGTGAGAATAACACCAGGCCCAAGATACAGAAAAAAACACGTAACTTCAAAGCTTCTGCTAAGTATTTGTTATTAGCTAACATGTGTTGTATCCTAATCAGGAGTACATACTCCAGGGTGGTTCGTTGTAAAAAGGAGTTTCCATTCCAGTGGTGGCTACTGAGGACATTACTTCCATATGCACAGAGGAGCTGTTAATTAGCAAAAATATGCTAGAAATGCTTTTTTATTGAGGAATAAATAATGTTCGTCTATTGATTGCTTAGAAATATACTAATACAATCATGCTTGAATGAGGAGGAATATCAGAATTTAGAAAATCTTGCAGCCTACACCATTTGAATTTCAATTAATGGCCTACAGGGTACCCTTGGAGGATTGCATGGTCTAATATCATTAAAATTTAGCTGAATCCAGTCAACAAAACATTGTACCCATTCTCTCAAGTGCTTATTTTATGCAAGGTATTTGTCTAGTGCCAAAAATAGGAAGCTAAAATTTCCATGAGGCTTTATAGAAAAAATGTTTATGACTGTTGGAGCTTATTTGATAATAAATGTCATTTATGATGGCATAATCCGTTCAGAGACTTGCTTTTATAACATACCATTTGATTATAAGATTGGGAGGGAGGAGAGCTAGAGGACCCACCTAACTTTAATTATTATTAGAATCTATGGAATTCAATTAAAAAGAACCTGTGAACAATTTGCGACCAGACAAATTGACCCAAGTCAGTTCACAACACTCCCTGTGATACAAACACTTGTGGTATCTCCAACCGTCGGTGAATTTGCTTGCACAGACCAGGTGCTCATGCTGTGGGAAACGGAGAGGGGGCAGTTAAAGCAAAGTACCTTCTCTCCTACGTCATCTTTCCCTGAGGTCACTAGGACAGGTAGCACTGTGCAGGGAAGCGGGGATGTTCGTGTCCAGATTCATGTGTTTGCCAACAGTAAAAGAAATAAAATAACAAAAGTGGAATAGAGAGAAAGAGGTAATTGGCTGATAACCTATCACACAGAGGACAGATTCAGCAATAGACTTAAGGGAAGTCACTTTTTCCCCCCAAATAATAGAGTATGGTGACCTTTGAAAGAGAGAAGACAAATAGACTTGAGTTAGTGAAGCTTAGTAGGATTCTATGCCTTTCATATCCAAAACAATGCTAAGCAGACAGAGAGATTTAAAGAATAATCCACTTACCCAGTTATCGTGTCATAGGACAAAGTATTTGAACCAGAAGGTACTTTAGACATTACCTTGTCTCAATACCTTATATTATAGGCAAGAATTTTGAAGCAGGGAGAAGATAAGTGTCTCATTTCAAAGTCATACCGGTTAAAAGTACAACCAGCAGGACGGCAAAGCACTTAGTTAGAAATTAATGTTTTGAACTTACTTAGACCTGTGTTTAGATCCCATTTTGGCCACTTACAAATGTGTGACCTTGGGCCAAGTTACTTAAATTTACTGTGCTTGAGTTTTCTCAGTGTAAAAGAGAAATAATGATGCTAACCTATTAGAAACGTTGTGAGGTCCAATGTGATTACAAAGCACTTAACATTATGTTGTTGTTTTGAACTATTTTGATGACCACAGATATTGGGTGGGTTAATTAAATAAAGATTTAGTTTAAGATTTGATTTTAATCAAATACTGAATACTATGAATTGATTTAGGCTCAGTAAATTTTTACTGAGAGAGATCTGAAATAAAAAGAGGTCTCTAATTTGCGTCTATTTACATATTTTTATTTTATTTAATAAAATAACCCTATGCAAATTTACTTATAGAAAATGTAATTTCAGAGTTAAAAATGTGCTCCAGTCTTACAGCTAATAACTGGAGGAATAGGTTTTGATCCTGTCCTTTCAGACTCGCAAGTGTGATATATCACACTGCCCCCATGTGGGAATGAAGACAGCTAAAGGCACCATGGTGATTATAGGTACCTCGCTGTTACTGAAAGAGTCACCAAATGTCCTGATGGATAGAGCTTACAAATTTAACCTGCTGCACAAGTTTGCTTTGGATGGGCTATGAACAACTATACTCTTCTATCCAAAACAATAGTGACCAGAGATGAAAAGAAAATTCAATTCTTCTACATTACATAATTCTTATCATGCAGTCCTTAAGAAGATTCACATTTTTCCTATAAAAATAATAATACTGTCACACAATTCTTAAAAAATCATAAAGGCGACTGCTTTTGAAGCATAAATACTGCACTTTTATACTGAACATAAAAGCAAATACCTTTGAATCATTAATCTGAAAAGAAATTCAAAAGAACATTTAATCTCCCTTGCCTCAAGAAAGAACTTCAGCGAAACCATTTCTATGAGATGCTAAATGCCTCCAGAGAAATATTTCTTACACTTTCCAAGTATTTCAGAACTTTATTCAACCTGATGACAAAATATATATTGTATAGGAATCTCGGTCTGCCAACTCACGTGTCCAAGAATGATAAACTTTTTTTCCTATAACTTTTTTTTTCATTTCCAGCCCACATCCATTGCTGTCAGTAAATTTTCCCAGTTGTGAATTTATTACACATTTTGGGTTTGGGTTAGGATGTGATTGTTGGGCCATCAGTCTGAGCAGAATTTGCTGAGATGCTTATTTCATAGGTCGGCATGACAGTTTTGGTTCCATGGCTCTCTGTATGTGCTTTCACTTGGCTGCTTCACTTTCTGACCTTGTCAGAACAGAGAGGGCATAGAGTTATCCTCCTTCTGCTGTCTTACCTGTCCCTGCTGCAGGGCAGAAGCCAGTTTCTCTCCCTGAGGCGTGGATGAATCAGACAGGATTACCAATATTTAACCTCTTTCCTTTGCCATCTCAGATCTGATTTCCCCTAATTTGGCTGCAGCCCTAGGGAGATTCTTCCCTCGTCTTCAAAGGTATCCTGGTGGAGAGAGAGCTTCTCTTTCCCAATTGGTTTAACAGAGGTCCTTGGTGGTCTCCCGTTCACCTGCCTGAGATCCTGACTATGTCTGAGCCAATCAGTGGAGCGACGGATCTAAGACGGCCTGATTTTGATCCTGTGCCCAGTCCTAGATCTGGGGTCGTGTCTGCCCACGCATAACACATGAACCGACTATTGGAGAATATCAGTTACTGAAAGGAACCAATGTATGGGAACTGGAGGCTGACAATTTAAAACAGTAAAATCAGTCTCATTAGAGTATTGAACTCCTGCAGGCGTTCGTCCCAGCCCAGACTCCCTCCTGCTTCATCTCCCATTTCTGGGAAGTCTCACAGTTGTTTCAGAGAAAAAGTCATGTTTGCTAGCTAGTTTTATTTTTCTATTTAAAAACTATTTTTGCCTGAAAGCCATTTATCTGTCAGACAATGGTAACTTAATATTTAAATTAAATTCAATGCTAAATACTAAAAACTTAAGCCATTTGTGGCTAAATTTATTGGAGACGTTTTTTCAAGTTCACCATTTTTTCTTGAAAGCTAACTCACGTTGCATCAAATGTACTTATTTTATATTTACTGTATCATTTTAAGGTTGGACTTTATAACTATGATATATAGAATTTTAAAAATTTATGTCTAAAGCAAGTGAAGTAAATATTTATAACAGGAAAAAATCTAAAAATGACAAAGCGAGTAGCTACCTTCTAACTGGTTCCAATGTCTTAAATCTGATTAATTTAATTAATCCCATGATTCCAAAGAAAATTGAAATTAAGACAATTAATCAAATGCCAGTAATTTTGGAAGATTCTTGGGGAACAGAAGGTAAATCAGAATATTAAATATAGAAAAATAAATGGGAAATTTTGGTAAATAATATTCCTATAGCGAGAGGAACAACAATTATCCAATCCTGCTTTATGCCATAGACATCTGTTTCTGTGAAAACCCCTGGGAAAATGCAAGCACGAAACATTTGCCAAGGTAAAAAAAAATGTTATTTTGTCGCTGAGTGTGGGTTCTACTTGATTTCTCATTGCAGACAGTTCTGAGACACTGGATTGGGCCAAGAAGGGCACCATTTGCCACACACACTTAAGCTTCTGACAACACAGTGAGCACAGGACCATCTTGTTCTCACCACCCCTCCCTCCCTATGCTAAAATCTGAGTTCAGATTGTTTGTATTCAGACTGCATGGATGAGGCACAAGATTCAGGACAGAAGGACAGACAAGCAAAAGTACAAGATCATGGCCAAGGTGGGAAGGCATTCTTCTATCAATCCCTGTCAATGGCACAAAGGAAACAGAGAGAGAGGAAAGCAGTTGGGCTTTCACTCTGTAGGGAGGATTTTAGAAATCGTTACATAAAGACACATCAGCAGTGGAGACTAGAATGTTGAGATTTATAAATATGTTGTAATCTTTCAAGAAATAAAGAAATAGCAACACAATATCAAGTCACTGGGATTATGGATACTATAAGATTTTGAATCTTGATAAAAAAAATGTAGTAAAATATCTAAATTATATTGAGAGTTTACCCTGTGCCAGGGCTTGTCCTATGTTAGCCCTTTACATGTAGCATCCCCTTAATCTTCAAAGCAAACTGAGGGTGTAGATATTGTTATTATATGCTGTAATAGATGAAAAGCCAGGGTCTCAGACTGGTTAAGTAACTAGCACAAGACCAGACAGTTAATAAATTAAAGATTAGGCACCAAGCCATTCATGTGGGATCTGCCCCCATGACCTAAACACCTTCCACTCCCACTGGGCTCCACCTCCAACATTGGAGATCGAATTTCAGAGATTTGCAGGAGAAATACAGCACTGACCTCTTCTGGTAAATCTATTGGAAGCTTTGATCATGTTCTTTGACTTGGTGACAACATTCACCTCTTTCCTCACTAAATCTTGATAGTGGGTTTGATCTCTAAGAGTTCAATCTTTCTCATGTGATAGAACCTTTACTTAGACTTGTTAGTTTAATTCTATCATTTTTAAAGGTATATTTACCACTGGGAAAATAGCTTCATGTTTATTTCACATATTCCATAGTTTTGCTTATGTTTGGTACCACATTTTTCCAAGAAGGAGCTATTAATACAATTTCTACATGACACTGTGCCACTCATTTCCATTTGTTCAATAAACTATACTGCAAAATAATATATAACTTCTTTTCTTCTTTTCTAGTTGGACTGTTTTTGTTTGTTTTGTTTTCTTTTTTCTCAACATTTACTCTAATTTTGTGAGACAATATTCCGTCAATTTTGTTTCATTGAAGTTTGTCTTCTACTCTCGGCCCGGAAGTTTCAGTCTGTCACCTGACTCAGACCACGGCAATTGGTGCCCTAGCTCTCTCTCGTTACTCACATTTGTTCTGGAATGCAGGCAGGACTCATTTTTGTTCATCAGTTTAGGAACGTGTTTGATTCATTGGGGAATCAAACTTTTATTCTACTGGAGTAAGAGATGAGATTTGAGCATCATTATGACAGTGGCCATCGTGTGTGACTTCATGAGGAAGTGGAGAGTGCAGACGTAATTTGAGCCTTGCATCAAGCTGCACCTGAAATCTGACTTGAACTGGGAACTTATAGATATCTGTGTCAATAAATTCATTTCATTGTTTTCCTTTTCATTAGGCAACATTGAATTTTTATTAGCTTCTGTTAGTGTCTTAGTAGTTACATTTACTAACCAAAAAACATTTTTAAACTTTTAATTTTCTCTTAAATTTATACTGCTCTAAAAGTTGACTGTAAACACTCAATAATTTATACACACACATACATTTTATATACAAAAATGCTTTCACTTCATGATGGTGTTATTAACTTTGTCTCTGCTTCTCTCTCCAGGCACACTTACTTACAAACACATCCACAACCAAAGAGAAGTGCTCAATGATTTAAAATGAAATGATTATCTTTTAATCATGAATTATTTTTCAATCTTAATAATGTTGGTTTGTCCAACATGTGTGTTAGTTTAGATATGAGCAAAAGATATGTGAAATAAAATAAAAGTTGTTTCACATTTGGATGGAAACTTTAGAGAAAGATAGTATGATTTAGAAGTGACTTCTTTATAATGATGTCAAATGTAAGAATGGATCCACAAAAGGCAAAATACAATCAAGTAATTCTTTTCTATGTGATCTGTTAGTATTTCTGTTCTTATTGATGAAAAAAAAAGAGGGACTATTATTTAACCAACTGTTCAGCAAATATCCTGGAGTAGGAAAGTGTATATTGAAAACAAGAAAATTTCACTCAAGGCTAGGAATTTGAAAAATGGAGGAAGAGTTATACTTTTATCAAAATTCAGCAATTACTTTGATAACTTCTTTGTAAGGTAACCCCATATTAAAAGATCAAAACTTAAAGGTGAAAATAAATTATTCCAGTGGAAAAATCAAGACTTTATGATAAGAATGTGCAATTATCTTCAAATCAACTCTAAGATTATTTACAAAGCAATGAAAAAGATTTAATATTTATTTACAATCATATTTTTAACTTTTGGAAATTTTTCTTAAGTAAATATTTGAAAAGAGCAGAGCAAAAATAAGCTATAAGGATATTCTTAGCTGTGATGTATAAAAATATGTTTATATAAACAAGTCTAGTTCTAAGAGCATTGGATAGATAAGGTAAAGTCATCCAGTTCATAAAATATATTAATTCAATGAAAAATATGGTTTATTAATATTTATTAGCCTAAAGAGGCTCATATTGTTAAATGTACAGTGTTTAAATGTACAAGTAACAACCTCGAAGCCAATTTTACCATAAGTAATATGTATCTGAGTATGTGTTTGTGTGGGAGAAAAAATAAGAAGTTTATACACCAAATTATTAATAAGTTTCCCTAGGTGGAGGGATTAAAGGATATTTTTATTTTCTTTATTTTATTAATAAGTATTATTTCTTTCTTTCTCAATTGAAGATTAAATAGAGTCAAAGACTAGGGTTAGCCTTACAGTGAGTACCATAAGCAACCTTTATAGTCTTACTTTGAAGGCACAAGACCACCACCGAAATTTAAAATGTTCTTTACCTAGATTACTTGTTGGTGCTTAAAACTATATAATTGACTTTTCATTTTTTTGAGCATTTATAACCCTACCTTAAATATCAAGATCAAATATCTACTAATAAAGTAGAACACGGAATGAGAAATACAGGAATTAGGGTCTTCAAAATGGGCAAGAAAAATAAAAGGAGATAGAAAAAAGGAGAAACTTCATTTTCTTCCAGTTTGTATTAGATCTTGCAGTGACAAAATCACTGCTAAAATTTACCTAGGGTCTATTTGTCAGAAAACATTATAAAATAGGCATGATATGCATACAGATAACTTTTCAACTCAATTTAGAAATGAATAATTTATATTTCTAAGTAAAGTTTAAAGTGCATTTCAATTGGAAGTTTCAATTTAAAGTTATGATTCTCAAAGATCTAAAAGGTGAATAAGACACTCTACTGGGCAAATATCCAAACAATCAACTTTTCTTTTTCTTTGTCGAAGACACAGGGAGGTTGAAAGAGGACGTTTTCTCATGGTAATATAATTTGCCTACACTAATCAAGAAAGAACTGTAAGACAGATTGATTTTCAAAACATCAATCCTCATATCTATCAAAAAGATATATAAAAATTCCATTAAAATCAACTCATATTACCTAGAAGTACACTCACTATTATAGACATTTTAAAGTATTTCTTATGCTGGGGCGCCATATTCAAAGATCTATTAAATATTTATCATGAACAGTATTTTTATTTGTTTTAGTTTCCCAAAGATTCCTGTTGTCACCAGGTTGTGTCACTCAGTTCCAACAAGTTTATTCAGATTGCTTGTATATCACTCTAGTGATATTTTTCTAGATATTGATATTTTTATCAGAAAATTCCACAGTAATTGAAGTCAAATCTAGGATATAAAAAAGTAACAGAGTGCATAAATGCCTCAAAATGTCTCATTTACAGAAAATAAATATAATTAGTTGGCTGGAATGTCTGAGCTAAAGTGAACCCATAGCACTAAATATTTGATAACTTGTTCTAAAATAGAGTGAACAACAAAAGAATGTTTCCATTTATATGGCAATAACTGTGTATCAAATTTAAGACATATACCCATGCAGCTCCAGTAACTCAGCGTGATGTTTTTATAGAAGCCATTTCCCTTTGGAATAGAATTTTATATTTTGAGTAATAGGTATGCAATAGAAATTCATGAATGTAATATTAGAATTGCTCATCCACTGTTTTAAGTAGCTCCAGAAAGAAAGAAGAAAGAAAGGAATGAAGGAAAGAAGGAAGGAAAGAAAGGAAGAAGGAAATGCTCCCCAAATATGTTATTTAATGACATGTTCAATGTAAATGGTTGAAATTTTCTTATGGATTAAGATAGATAGAGATTAATTTATTTTAAAAAATGGGGAAAATGTAGTAAATTCCAGTGGTGTAAAACCTTGAGATCTGTTGCACAGCAAGGTGAATCTAGTCAATAATAATGTACTGCATATTTCAAAATAAAAAAGTAAATTTCGATTGCCTCACCACAAAAAAGGATAAGTAAGTGAGGTATCAGATATATTGATTAGCTTGATTTTATCATTCCATATGGTATGCACATATCATATTATCACATTGTATGCCATAAATTCATACAACTATTTTGTAAATTAAAGGTAATATTAATAAAAAATTACAGCACCAAACACAACAATATAAATAAATAATTCTAAAAAAGACATACACTGCTACTCAGCAGACAAATAAATTAGCTGAGATTTAATAATTTCAAAAATATACTGATTTTATCCATATTATAGAAACGTTTTATTGTTTTTGTATTTTCTCTTACTCAGACATTGGTGAATAATAAATGTTTTAGCATGGTATACATTTTCTTGCTCCCATATCTTTTTTGTTTCCTATTTTTATGGTGGGCAGGGTGGATTTCATGTAAGCCAGGATGTAATGAATCTTTTAATACCAATAAGTATGATTTTATAATGTTGTTTATATTTTCATCTTTGCCTCTGGCTCATGAACATCTTCAGGGAGACAGTAAGATTCCTGGTGGAGAGTTTATTTCAGCAGATGGTGAAAAGCAGCCTAAATCCAGGAGGTTGACACTTAGAATTCACAAATTTTATTGAAATAATATAGTTTTTTAAAATACTCAAAGTTATAGCCATAATTAATGTATTATAAAAAGTCCTTTGGGCTTCTTTTTCCTATTTTAAGAAGTGGTAACTGGATTTAAACTAAAGTAAAGATGCAATGTAAGAGTTATATAAGAGTAACCACTGTCTGATACAACTTTTGTCATGTTTTACTTTTTAATAACTTGAACATAGGCAAAATTCTGTGTAATATTCTAGCCATCTCTTAATGTTAAGAGAGAAGCAGTTAGATAGCAAATTAGCTGTTGCAATATGGTCTGAGCAACCAAGTAAACAAAGAAATCTGCTAATCAAAAGCAATTTCTCATGAAACAAAGACAGCAACTAATTGAGATTATCTGAGGCTAAAATGAAATTAACTTCAAAATGAAAACCCTTGCAGCTTCTTGTAGGAAAGCTGTTAGGATAATATGAAAGCCAACAGCCGTTTAAAAATGGAAATATTAGTAGAAATGCTATATTTCCCACTCCGGCAAAATACTTTTACAAACCCCACAATTAACTTTCTCTCTAGTAAAACTGTTCCATAACACATAAGAAAATGACAAAA
>RJWJ010007156.1:0-58839 GCA_004363605.1 Indri indri | reverse complement strand
AAGGTTTTATAGATTTACATTTTGTATTTAAGTCCATGATCCATTTCGAGTTAATTTTTGTAGAAAGTATGAGATATATGCCAAAGTCTTCTCCCACTCCCAGCCCCGCTATGGATGTCCAATTGTTCCAGTAGCATTCATTGAAAAGTCTGTTCTCCCTCCACTGAGTTCCTTTTACAGTCAAAAATCAGTCAGGAAGATTTACGTGGCTTTATTTCTGCATTCACTGTTCCTCTTCTAATTTCTGAAAGAGATTTTATAATGATGTTAATTTTTCCTTAAGTGGTAGAATTCTCTAATGAACCCATCTGAGCCTGCAGATTTCTTTTATTGGAAACTTTATGATTACAAATTCAAATTTTTTTCATAATTATATGATGATTTAAGTTGTTTGTTTCATCTTGGTTGAGTTTTGGTAGTTTGATTTTCAAGGAATTGGTCCATTTCTTTTAAATCGCCAAACTTATGAATTTAAAGTTTGTACTGTTCGTTTATTTCCTTATAACGGCTATAGGCTCTATAGAGATCTCCCTTGTTTCATTCCTGATATTGATGATTTTTGTCTTCTTTCTTTTAATATATATCAGTCTTTCTAGAAGTTTATCAATTTTAATGATCATTTTGAGGAACCACCTGTTTGCTTCATTGATTTTTCTCCATTGTTTTCCTGTTTTCAGTTTCATTGATTTTTGCTTTTATCTTTATTATCTCCTTCTCCTCACTTTGGGTTTATTTGCTTTTTCTAGTCTTGAGGTAAGAATTTATCTTATTGATTTGAGACCTTTCCTCTTTTTAAATGTATATATTCTATTATTTTGGGAATGGGGTCTTGCTGTGTTGTCCAGGCTGGTCTGGAACTCCTGGGCTCAAGCAATCCTCCCTCCTCACCCTCCTCAGCCTCCTGAGTAGCTGGGATTATAGGCAAGGCACCACACCTGGCTTAATGTATACATTTTAATGCTATAAATTTCCCTCTCAATACTGTTTAAACTGCATCCCACATATTTTGATATGTTGTATTTTCATTTTCATTAAGTTCTATGAAATTAAAGCTTCCTTTGAGATTACTTCTTTTGACCCGTGGATTATTTAGAAGTGTTTTGTTTTATTTCCAACTGTTTGGAGATTTTCCTGTTGTCTTTCTCTTACTGATATTTAATTGGAGCCCATTGTGGTCAGAGAAAATACTCTGTATGATTTCAGTTCTTTAAAATTTGTTAAGGTTTGTTTGTGGCCCCGGATATGGTCTATCTTGAAAAATACACTGTGGACTGTTACATATTCTGCTGTCGGTATTGTATTAATATTTTATGTATGTTGATGAGACCCTGTTGGTTTTGTTTTCTTATTTTTTTAGTCTTCAGAAATTTTTAGGATTCCATCTTGACTTACTTATATTGTTTTTGAGTTTATCAGTTTGTTTTGTATTCTAAGTTATTCATCTAAGTATTACAATATACGTTTGTAACTTATGACAATCTATTATCAGTGTCTTACCACTCAAGTGAAGTGTAGAGAACTTATTTTCATTTAGGTTCCTTTATCCTCCCTACTTTTTAAATATACATGTCTTAAATATTTCCTCTACATATATTGACCAGCGCATCAGATGGTGTTACAATTTATAATTTTTGCTTCAACCGTCAAATCCGATTTACAAAACTCATGAGAAAAAGGATAGTAGTATATTCCCCCCTCGTATTTTTGTAACCCATTCTGATATATTAAGTTCCAAGTTTCTTCAGTTATCATTTACTTTCTATTTAGAAAACCTCCTTTAGCCATTCTTTAAAGGTAGGTTTGCTAGCAACTTCTCTTAGTTTTCCTTCCTCTGAGAATGTCTTTATTTTCCCTTTATTCCTGAATGATATTTTTGCCTGATACAGAATTCTTGGTTGATAGTTCTTTTCTTTTGGCACTTGAATATTATTGTGCCACTTCCTTTTGGCATTTATGGCTTCTGATGAGAATGCATTGTCATTCAAATTGGTTTTCTCCTATAGGTAAGGTGCTGGTGTTTTTGTTATTGTTGTTTTTGTTTGTTTGTTTGTTTGTTTAGTTTTCAGAAGTTTGACTATGATGTGTCTTGGCAGGGATTTCTTTGGGTTTATTCTGTTTGTAGTTGACTCAGCTTCTTGATATTGTAGGTTTATGTCTTTTGCTAAATATGGAAATTTTTAGTTGTTATTTCTGGTTTTTTTTCATCTCTGCATTGTTTGTACTATCTTTCTGAGACTCTAGTGACATGAATATTAGGTCTTTTGTTATAGTTCCACATGTTCCTGAGGCTGTGTTAATTTTTCCCCTATGTATTTCTGTTGTTAAGATTGGATAATTTCTATTTCGTTTTTAAGTTTACTGATTCTTTCCTCTGTTTTCCCCATTCTGTTGTGTAGTTCATTTTTTATATCAATTATTATACTGTATTTTTCATTTTATAAAGTTCTTTTTATGTCTTCTATTTCTTTGCTGAGAGTTCCTATATTTTTTTCATTTGGTTCAAATGCATTTATAATTACTCTGAATTATTTGAATGATGGCAGCTTTGAAGTTTTTGTCTGATAATTCTGACATCTCTGTTAGTGTCTCTTGATAATCTTTTCTGCACGTTGAGTTTTTCCTGCTTTTTAGAATGATGAGTGATTTTCTGTTAAGACCTGGACATTTGGGATATTATATCATTAGACTCTGGATCTTATTTAATCTTCTGTTTTACCTGGCCTTCTCTGACACTGCTCTGGAAAGGCGGGTGGGTATGCCAGGTGCGGTGGAAATTGAATTTTCTTATTCCACCTCTATTGACACCCACTGTGGAGGGGCTTCTTACTGCTTGGTGTGGGTTGGAATTCCAGCTCCCCACTAGGCCTCTGCTGACCACCTTGGCTGGGAGGGCCAAGAATGTCTTGTTACCTCTCCCTACGTTGGCCTCCACCAACACCACCTTGGCAGCGGGTTGGACACATTCTCTACTCAGAATTTGCTGTCAGTGGAGGGGCCATGGTTTTTTCACTGTTTTATTCAGCTGGAGTAGAATGGTTATTGCCTGAAAGTTTTCTGTCTTTCTAGACTGCTCCTTTCCTAGTTCTTTAGTTAGAGCAGGCTTTCGTTGGGACTATTTTTTGTCTGTGCCCATGGGCTCTTCTGGGTTACCTGTTGAAGTGTTTTTATTAGGGTTGCTTTAAAATCCTTACGAGATAATTGGTACATCTGCTTCATCTCAATATTGATGTCTCTTAATTGTCTTCTCTCATTCAAGTTGTGGTTTTCATGGCTCCTGATATGGTGATTGATTTTTTTTTTAATTGCATCCTAGTCATTTTGGGTATTATGAGACTCTGGATCCTGTTTATTTTTTTTTATTTTTTTATTTTTTTAAGCAGGGTAGCCTCCCTGTTGAGGTGTAAGATGAGGGATGGGTGGGGTGTGTATGTTCAACTTCCCACTTGGCTCCGCTGATACCACCTCTGCAGAAGTTTTGCTCTTACCCACACTGCCTCATTGCAGACAGGTGGGGTGGATGTTCAGCTTCTCATTTGGCCCCACCGACACCTTCCCAGTGAAAGTGGAACACTGATTCACACTGCCTTCTTGCCTCTGCTCAGTCCTGCAGACACTACCCTGGCCGGGGAGCCACAGTACTGCTGCCTGATGAGAGATGGAAGATAAGCTCCTTGCTCACCCCCACTGGCCCCACCAGGTGGGGGGAATGAGAATGCTGCCACCTGCTTTCTTGGGGTGTCGGGATGTGTGTGTAGGAGTGCCTTCCCATTTGGCCCTACAGAAACCTCAGTGGGGTGGTGGTGCAGTTTTTCCATTGGTGTTTGTCTAGAGTAGGGCAGGCATTGCCAAGTAGATTTTCAGTTGTTAGCCCACCCTTTTCCTGATCTTTTGGCTGAGGGAACAGGCTATTTTGGGAGCTTTTTTGGCATTTGTCTGTTGGTGGTTCCAGGTTGAAAGGCTTTTGTACCTGGAAAGGCACCCTGTTGGGGATATATAGGAGACAGTAAGGGAACCCATGGAACTCACTGCCATGTTATTCTTCAGGTGCCAAAGTGCTACCTTCTTTTCATCTTGTCTTCCTGTGCTTATTCGTGTGTTATGTCAGGGATTTTTAGTTTTAAGAAGGAAAACCTGGAAGGAATGGGGCTATTCCATCTTGACCAGAAACCAGAAGTCTCTCTGTGTATGTGTTTAATATTCTGAAACATTTTAGATAATAGTAACATTAGTTTATTCTTCAAATATACTATGTATCAGGCACTGTGATTGACTCTTGGGATTATAGATAGGACTGAGACATAGTCCTTTCACGTAGCTTACAGTTTTGTAGAATTCAAAACTTCTACAAAGTTTTGTAGAAATTTTAAATTGTCCTGTGACACTCGAGTGGAAAATACTCACAATTCTTTCAGAAATAAAACTAAATCTAGCTCCATACTACCTGGCTTGTGGTATTATTGGAGCTCCTTCCCCTCCCATTGGTTGTTAAAAGCCACCTTTCGCTTATGATGTACCAGGCAAATGGGGAAAATGCTTGGTGCTTAGTGCTTTATTGTTACCTTGGTTACTATTACTTGTTACTCTGGTTATCATTAAACCCTTTGCAGGAGCTGCCATCCAGTGGGCAGTGGTTCCCTGGCCCTAGCTCTCCAGGCTATGGTGCTTAGTAATCAAATGGGAGGAATCTCTGCATATACCACCACTGTCAGAAGTCCTAGACACCCTCTGCCTCATGTAGAAGCTGCAGCCCCATGATCCCCCCAGTCCTGGAAGATCTTCCAGTCCTGGAGGAACTTCAGCTCTCAGCATTGACCAGTTATTGGATGGGAAGTTCAGCTCTACTTCCTTTGTGAGTCTAGACTTTATAATAGTAAGGACTGTTAGCTCTCCCTGAGGACAGGAGAAGCCAGCCAGACCTCAGGGGCACAACTCCATGCTCTCCAAGTTCCTTTGGAAACTCGCTTTTGATGATTTTGGAATGCCCAAAAGTAGAGCATTTCAAACTTCAAATGGTGGTGGTGGTGGTGATAATGGTGATAACATATATTTAACTCATGTTTGTTCTGAGCATTTTACTTGCATCTTCTCATTTAATCCTAATAACAACCTCAGGAATAAGTGATATTATTAAGCCTGATTTTCACAGAGAGGAAATTGAGGCACAGAGAAGTAAAGTAACTTCTGTGAGGCCACTCAGGCAGTAGGTGGTGGAGCCACGATTCAAATCCAGGCAGTCTGGTTCCAGAGCTGAAGTTCTTACCTTCCTTTGGAAGTATGACATCTTTGAGTTTCACTTTGTTTTATTATTTGCTTGAACTCAAGATTGATGTATCTGAAAGAAGTGCTTTTGGTGTTCTAAAAGGTGTCACACAATGAAATGTTACTAAAGAATGTTTCTAATTAGAAACAGCGTTTTTTTTCTTTTTTATTAAACCACATAGATAGATTTGGCAACAGGAATATGAAAAATAACCAGTACATAGCTTACATTTTCCACTATTTGGAATATAGCCCTCTGACGATCAGATTTTTTGGTTTATTTCTGTAAGTAGGAAACAATGACTTTGTTAGAAATCTCTGCTTCTTCAGTTGTTTAGGGCTCAATAAAAAATTTAACCAGATTGTTTCTGATTATGTACATCTGTTATGTATCACATTTCTTTATACATTTGTGATAATTTCTGTTGCTTTAGATAGATGCCTTTTCAAATACAGGTATTAGAATAACTAGAAAGGCATGATTCACAAGTCATCATATAAATATTATCCGTGCCAGTACATTTAAATTCTACTTTAGGGACTTATTGTGAAGTAGTTATAATGTAGCCAAGTTCTTCTATTCAGAGAAAATTCATACTGTCCCTTCCTTGCTTTTTCAGTGAACATTTTTAATTTTTTCCATTCATTTGAAGTGTGGAATCAGAGTTTCATTTACATACACATTATATTGTCTGTACCTGGTACTGTAATCTTAGTTTGTTCTATTCTTTGTAAACTCAGAGTATTGAATATAAATTTTTTGCCATGTTTTGTTAGAGAATAATGTATAGTTTCTCCTAAAGTCATCCATTAGTTTACATTTTTTCATACCATTGACTCTTAAATTTTCACAGGCTCTTAGCCATAATGTGATTTATCTGAAGCCAATATCTTTTCACATTCATATTAATTTATCATCCATGCCATTGGAACACATTTTGCATTTTGTTGATATAAAAGATTCTTTGTTCTAGCTCAAGAAACCATAGGAGTGAGCTTTAAAATGTCAAATTAATTCATTAACCAGGCGTTTGTTAAAGCACCTTCTGTAGTGAGTCCTGTTGGATGTTTGGGATAAAGGATGAGAAGGGCATACCCAGTGATTACAGAGTACCCACATTCTGGAAGGGAAAGGCTCATGATAGTACAGTGATTGTGGTGTGCTCTCTGCCCTTGAGGAGTTTGCAGGCTGTCAGAGAATGAAAATGTAAAATAAAAAAAAAACAGGTCATTCATTTCAAAACTCAGTTGATTGGCCCTTTTAACATGATAATATTTCAGTCTTTACTTTCTGCCATGTGTTTGGTTATATATCTCATTTCTTTGCCCAGTTTGTGCCTTGTCTCATTCCTCTTGGTCACTGTTCCATCAGAGATAACTTAGAACAGCTGAACTGCCTAACTCATCCATTCTATTCTTTTGGAGGACCTTTCTGCTAGGTTTTAGGAGCACAATTAAGTGAGGCCCCTACCCTCATGGATCTTAATTACCGTCTGGGCTGGGAAATGAGGCTGTGTGGCAAATCATAGATCCCATTGCAGTTGTGGCACGTGCTTTGCTGGAGGTATGGATAGGGTGCTAGGGATCACAAAAGAGGAGTACACAAAATAGGAAGGGCGGGGGGTAATCCCGCAGTGCTTCCTGAAGGAAGGTTTTGAAGGAGACAATGGAATGAACTTAGAAGTAGAAGGGCTGGCTTCTTGTTATTTGAGTAAAGCTTAACATCACCTCCTCCAATGAATTGTCCAGTTTTGTTTCCTTTACAGCAGTTACCATTATCTTCTTGTTCTGTTACTTGTTTACTGATTATATGTCTCCTCCCTCCAGACCGAGACCTCTGTAAGAGCAGGGGCCCCATTTGTCCTGTTTCCTATGTGTCCCTAGTGCTAAGCACAGCGCCCGTCATGTAGTAGGAGCTTGAGAAATGTTTGTTGGTTGAATAGAATGAATGCTTGAGGCAGAGTGTGGGCAGATAAAAGCAAGTATGTGTGAAGGCTTAGTTGAGAAACTGCAAATAATTAGGTGTGACATGAACAAGGGAGCTTTTTCCTAAAAATTAGGAAGTAAGGCATGAAATTAGAACTTTATATCCTGAAAGCCTTGGAAAGCTGCCAGACTGCATGGTATGTAATATATCATTCTTTTCCTGAATTCGTGTGATTGACAGCCAAGTATTTTTAAAATATCTATTATGTGAAAACTGATGACCTCACTGAGGCCTTTAGAGAATATTATTTGAAGAGGATTTTAACTAGAATGCTTCAGTGATGTTCTTGACATCAGGTAACCAGACATAAAAATTTTGTTCACGTTTATAGTGTTCTTTGGCTAATTCTCTGGAAACATTGAATAGCTTGAGACTTACATGCCACTGTTGTTTCAATGGCACTGCCACTTTTGGGAGGTTTGTCTCTTCCTCCTCCTCCTCCCTTTTTGCTTTAATGCTCAAGGTGGCATATATAGGTCATCACACTTCCTTATGTGGTAGTGGTAAACAGTTCCTTTTCCAGGCCTGTGTGACAATATGATACAGCTCAATCCAGCAGACATTATATTACATACATATCATATGTAGATAAAATGCTGGGTACTTAGTTATAAAGACAAACTAGACACAGCTCTTTGAAAAATAGTATGGGTTGCTGATTTATATCTGATACTCTTTCTGTGGTAAGAGAAAGTAAATCTGGCATTTTCTAGTATACCCCACAATGCATAATATATAAGGGGGTTCTCATTAATTAGATACTTTGAAAATAAGTTTTTAGGAAAAGAAAATAAAAATTTTTATTACCTATGTTAAATATATTTTTCAGTTTTCTGTGTGAATACAGTTATGGCAAGAAGCAATGACTTGGAACTTTTTTCAGAATTTGGTTGTCCTGTTTCCTTGTCTGCTTCTGTGTAAACACACATCAGAAAGTGTGATCATGGGGTCCCTAGAGGTAATCCAATGCAGTTGTTTGAACAGGGAGTTTCTAGTTTCTCTTGATATATCTTAACAGTTTTTCCTGTCTTACAGTGTTGTAGTGATTGTGCACCTGAGGGCCATGTGCTTAAGTAGCCTGAAGATATTATACAGAACATAATTTCCATTGTTTTGTTTTGTTTTTTTTAACTTCAGAGTTTTGTTAAGCATGCTTCTGTCCTGAAACCCAGCCATATTTCTCAGGAATTGGAAAAATTAAACCTTGATGTCTTGGCTTTGTTCACCAGATTTCAGTATTCTCATTGTCTTATTTTATAGGAAAATGTAAAATTAGGGGAAAATGTAAAATGTAAAATTAGCCAAAAATCAAGACTTGTATCTACATGCATGCACAATTCATCAGCATGTTGGTGAATAACAACAAAAACAGGATTAGCCATTCTTTTCCTAAGTGCTAATTTATAACTATTTTAACTCTACTGTCTCTAACTTCAGCAGAGGGTATAAGTATATACTCGTGGGCCTGGTTTTTGTTAGGACTCCCATGAAGCACTGAGCAACTTGCTCTGTGGTAGCTATGCTACTGTTAGCCTCCTGTATATTGTTTACTCACAAATAACTGCAAAAATTAAGTATGCTGACTTCGATGATAGCTATGTAACTAACTGGAAAATTTGGTCACAAGAAAGGCATAGTCAGCCCCCCCCTTGATAAAGGAATCTGTAGCAAGCTGTATCTATCACTAGTTCAACAGAATATTAGATTTTTCTCTTCATTTGGACCATGTGTTTTTATACTGATCATCAGTCCATAATTTTAAACCTCTCTTTGTTTTTTCTTCTGTCACTATTCCTGAATCTTTATATATTTAGCAGGGATAATATTTTTGGGATGTCTAGTGATATATCTGGTCAATAAATTTTTTTTTGTCTTCTGACCTTTTCTTTGATCCTGACTCCAGGAAAGAGAGCAGGATGAATGCTACTTTTTAGGGGAAATTTTTTTGAATATTAAAACAGGAAGGAAAGGTGGTCCATTCAGGTGCCAGTGGAATGGGGGAAGAAGAGGCAAAGTTAAAACAGGCATGTAGTCAGGTATATATGTCTTAATATTCCCCAACACCACCACCACCTTAGAGAACTGGAATTCTGAATTTAGGGGGATGGGTAGGTTGAGGGTAAAGCCAAAAGTGAAGGAAGCTTATGCCCCATTCCCCTCTTGTAATTCAAGGAAGAAACTGCCTTGTAAGGTTGCTTTATTGCAAGGTAAGCAGTGGCAGCAGAAGAATATGTAGCATGTTGTGATTAGGTAGAAAAGAGGACTCCTTGGCCTCCTTCAGCCAAGGAGTGGCTTCTAAGGAATCTCAAAGTTACCACACACCCCAGGTAGCTGGGTTGAGAGCCAGCGAACCTGCCAGTGGGGAAGCTGTGTTGAGGGGCAGGCTGATACCAACACTATAGTTGGCAGCCAGGTCTCAGGTACAAATGAGATCATGGAGTCTAGAGATCTTCAGCACCAGTTAAAGTTGGGAGGAAGCCAAACCAACTGGGCCAGCCCTGTGGTCTCTGAGCCAAGAGAGCACACCTGAGTCTACAGCCTCCATGGACCCGACAGCAGCATCAAGCCAGTGTCCGGGGTCCAGGCCTGTAAGGAATCTTGTCTTGGAGACCTGAGAGCTTCTATCTTACTACAGTGAAGTTCTATAACCCCACCCACATCCATATATCCAGCTACCATCTTGGTAGAAGCAGGGAGAAAATCTGAAAAACCGAGCATTTACCTCAAAGAGACTATAAACCAGTAAGGATTGAGCTACTGTAGAATGCAAGTTAAAGTCAAGGTGGGGGCTTGAAAAGCAAGGTTAAATCAGTTATAGAAAATGTAAGAGCTGTATTTTCTTGGCACAGCTTAGTGTGCTATAAATTACTGTTCCTGCCACCGTGGGTTAGTCTTTGAGGATATATTTCTTGTTTTTACATTTAACTTTTTTACTCTTTGTTCACAATTGAACATAGTTTAAGTCCAATGATTGTCTGATTGAGGTGGTAGATTGCCTGCATTTGGCATGCCTAATTAATGCTATCTTGGTCTCAATTACTCGATTATTAGAAGTAGAATTTTCATTTTCTCATTATCTCCTCATTGTTATAAACTTAAGGGCAAAATGAAATAGTAACACAATTGCACAACTGCAGTATAGACGTGATGGTTAATATTACTAAATTGAAATCCTGTCTGGTAGGCATCACCACCATGTTGTCTTTGAAATTTTCATTCATTTGCTGACATACCGTAATGTGAATTTGGTGTAGACAAGGTGGTTTGAGGGCATCTACATATAAATATGAAACTGTGGGTTATATGAAAATCAAATATATCTCAAATTTTGTATGATCTATAATTATGGAGCTAGATTGTTTTGAAAGTTCACCCATCTCTCCCTTTCTGTTAAAAAGGGTTGGTATTTGCTCTGCCAGAAGGGTTAAGGACAATTGTGCTTTGAATGTCTCATTTTTCATCTTGATAACTACATGTACTTTTTGAACATTTTATTACCTAATCTATAATATGAACATAGGGTAGGAAATTTATATTAGTCTGTAACTATGAGGTGAATTATTTTTAAGTGATTCATTTTAAATCAACCTTATTGAAGTATAATATACATGCAAAAATGTACCCACTTATAAACAATAAGATATACCCATTTTAAATGTGTAGTTCTGTGTGAACTATTAATAGTCCCTTTAGTTCGTTCTTTGACATTATCAGCCAATGTCCCTTAAGGTTGATATTGATCCACTATGACAATTATACTGGACCATATTAGAAGTACTTATAAAAGCTTTCTGGGTCTGTGGGTTTGTTTGCATTTATCAATTAAGTGGTCCGAGACTTTTATATGGTTTTGTTCTTATATTTGTGGCACTCAAATGTCAGCCATCTAGGTGTCCCCAAGTCTCACAACCTTACCAGATACTTTGACTTTTAATGTGCAAATAAAAATAGTTTAAGATTTCATTCTAAGTACTATGGGAAGTCCAGTGGCCTGAGGATTTGGTAATCAGGTTACTACACAACACTGTAAGCAACGTAGGAATTAGCCAGTTACCAGTCCCATGACTGTTCCATCATTGGGAGTGTCTCAGACAGTACAAACGTGAGACAGCAGTAGTTATGTAATGTCTCTGTTTTCATTTTACTTTTTGCCAGGCTAGAGGAAATCTTACTAGTTTTGTCACAGAAAGAATAGAGATGACAGTAAAGGAGAGAAATCCTTGTTTATTGTTTCAGGTGGAGACATCAATAAATATCAATACATTTTTAAATTTAAAAATTTTTAAACCTTCTGATATAACTTGATAAATATCAGCAACCTAGTAGATACAGCCATTTTATAATAATGGTATGAAGGACATTTTTGACAGGAAGAAAGGAACAGCAGTTTTGCAGTGCATTTTTAAGATCTGCAGGAGGGCAGAGTAGCCAAGTAGCAAAAGAGGTTTTTAATCAAGACTGTGTAATTCTTTCTGAACATTAAGAGCTAATTCAAATTCCTCCCTACTAAAGGACTTCTGGAGAAGGCCAGATGAAGTTCTGAAGGATCTTATATTATGTTTCCTTTCATTATGTTCATATTTTGTAACTTTCTAAAGCATAGAAGAACAAATCTATCCTAATATGTCTCCTAGGGAATATGCTGTCCTTAAAAAAATTGAAATGGGCATATTTGTTTTCTGTGTTCTTGGTTCTTTGTTTTTCCTTATGTACCAAGGAATGTCTTTTTTATTTTTAAAACTATGGTAGGAAAAAGTGTTTTCTGTTAAGCTGTGGTAGAATTAGTAAATTATGTCCAAAAAGAAGGACGAGCCAGGTCAGCAGGATATGTGTTTCGAATTGGTGATGCAGTACAGTAAGACACTTGGACTAGCTCATCCTCTTTCTTGCTGAGCGCATTTTCAGACCAGTCATACATTTATTTCTCTCTCACAAGCTTGCAGTCTAGTGGTAGAGTGAGACCTTGATCAAGTAGTTGTATAAGTCCGTAAATGTGGAACTTTATTTTGATTGATTGATTGATTGAGACAGGTTCTCACTCTGTTGCCCTGGCTAGAATGCAGTGACGTCATAATAGCTCACTGCAATCTCAAACTCCTGGGCTCGAGCAATCCTCCTGCCTCAGCCTCCCGGATAGCTGCGACTACAGGTGCACACCACCACACCCAGCTAAATTTCCTATTTTTAGTAGAGACAGGATCTTGCTCTTGCTTAGGCTGGTTTTGAACTCCTGACCTCAAGCAGTCCTGCTTTCTAGGCTTCCCATAGTGCTAGGGTTACAGGCATGAGCCACCATGCCTGGCCAAGGCGGAACTTTAATACAAGTTATGAAGAAGAGGCACGTATGGAGAAGACATGGGACTTTAGACCTCCTCATGGGGCTGTGGGAAGGCTCCTGTGAGGCAGTGAGGATCGAGCCAGGATCTGAGGGATAATGCAAGGTTAAGTGGGGCAAGGAAGGGCAAAGCTTGCAAGAGCAAAGGGAACAGGCCCAAAAGCAGCAAGGAGCCTGGTGAGGGAGGGCTGGGAGACCTAGGGAGAGGAGCCTAGAGAGCTGCTTTGCCCACTGCGTGCAGGGGCTGTGACGTAATGGTTAGGTCAGTGGAATTTGGGAGAGTTTTAAGGGGAATGGTGGGGCATGAAATCCGATTTCCGTTTTCAAATGAGGAGCCTGGTTGCTGAGGGGCTGAACATATTAGAAGGGTTAGGAGGCAAGGCAGTACTCTGGGTGAGAGTGCCAGGGGCTTGATCTGGGATAGGAGCATTCAAGTACATAACAGTGAACCAATTTGAAAAAGATGTAGAAGGAAAAACCCAATAGCACTTGGGGTGATAGACTGGATGAGTTTGGGGGTACAGACAAGGGAGATGTCAAGAGTGATCCTAAATTCCTGGCTAGTGTTCACCGAGATGTGGGACAGAAAGGAGACAGGCCCAGGTTTAGTGGGGGAAGATGCAGGAACGGTTAGGCATTCTATCTAAATATTTTACACTCATGCATTCTCATTTTACATCTGCATAAAAGATTCATGGAGGGCAGATCCAGCCCAGCGATGGTAGAAGGGATTTTATGTCTTCATAGAAATAAATGAGAAAGTGGTTTGTTGTATAGGAATTTTATCACTGACTTGGCTTGAAGGCAGTCATTTCCTATACAAAGTCTCTCCTTTGTAAGATCACACTTCTCACATTTTTCTTTTTTGGCTACATGCTGTCTCATGTTCTTAATAAGGTGTTAATATTTTCATAAGACTATCCTTTTTTTAGAGACTGAGCATAAAGTAAATACATTGAATTTTCCTTGTAATGCTTTTTAAAATGTAAGATTTTCCTTAAAGTACTCTTAGCATACGATTTAATTCAAATTATGAACAGTCTAGAGTTTGCTTCAACGTTTCCTTTGATACTGTCTCCATAACGTGAACCTTAGTAGCAGTTTTGCCAGTTATTGGCGTAGGCTTGGTGCTAAAGTGTTTTTGGCCAAATGGACAGCATCCCTGAATTTTTTTTAAAAAAGGGAAATAATGTGTTTTTAATATAGCTTTTGGTATATTTCTCTGTATAATATTTTAATGGAGCCATATTACAAAAGTTATTATAAAAATAATTGTTTTATGAAAATAAGTGTAGACCTTTTAGTGCCATGATTAATAGTTTTAATAATTTTGGGAGAGTTGAGCTTCTAATTTTCTCTTTTTCAATTAAAATTTCTTTTCGCAGTATATTAATCTTTTCGGTAAAGCTTTACCTGGTCTCCTCAACAAGTGATCAGTCATTTAAGGGAGAATGTTTATGGGGAATATCACAAAACAGTTAAAATGAGTAAACTAGAGCAAAGTTTCTCTATCAACATTTGGGGCTGGATAATTCTTTGTTGTGGGGACTGTCCTGTGTACTATAGGATGTTTAGCAGCACCCCTTGTCTCTACTCACTAGATGCCAATAGCCCCCCATTCTACATAATAATCAAAAGTGTTCCCAGATGTCTTGGTGGGGGCACAATCGCCCCCAGGCAAGAATCGCTGAACTAGAGTTAGTTTTCAATCTCAGATACACATTGTTAAGTTAAAAAAAAAAAAGCCGTTGCAAAAAGATGCATAAAATAACATGCTAGTTACATGATTTTTAATGCACAATAGTAAAATTATTTACTGTTAAATTCATTTGTACTTAATAAAAATGTGTGTGGGAATGATACATATCAACTTCAGGATAGAAGTTACCTCTGGGGAGAGGGAATAGGAATGAATGAAGCTTTATTTGTGACATTTTACATTTCAAAAGGCGACAGAGAGATCAGAAGCAAATAAGCCAAAATGTTATCAATTGTTAAATCTGAAAGAGGTGTACAGTTTTTCTGTATTTTTGCATGATTAATCTTGTTTGAACTGTGACATATCATATACCATTTATTATGCATTTTAGCTTTTGTCATGCACTTTTAACTTGTGGTCATGGATTATTACACACCCGGTTGTAAGTTTCTGTGTATATGAGACAGCTTCATTTCCTAACCCATGTCGAACACAAGATGCAACAGAAAACCTTACATAAAGCAGAGGCCCAACAGACATTTGCTAGTTGACTGAAACACTCCTCTTCTTCGCAATAGATTGTTTCCTTCCTGATTTGGCCTGAAGTACTTAAATTTAGCGGTAAATCTGACTTGTAGTATTGACAAACTATGGTGGTTTTCAAGTAATAAGTAATAAAGTTAAGGCTTCTAAAGGATTTCTTTGGAAAAATCTAGCTCTTACCATTATATTTCTATGGTACTTGGCAAACGCGTATTAGTTCTATTATAATCTACCTGCCGTGGAGTGTATCCTCTGCTTGAATTTACTTCCAGTTTATAACTTTACTCATAACGTAAAAATAACTTAAATAATTTTGGTCTAAGTTATTTTAGAAGGTTTCTGCAAAATAAAGGTCAGAATAAAGATGGAAATAATGAAATATTTGCATGTACTTTTAAGTTTATGAATATTATAACATACATTATTAGAAAACTGTTTGGAAATGTTTGATGCTAATATCCTTCCTCAGTGGGGTGTGTTTTGTGTGTATGTTTCAGAATCCTTTTCCACAACATTGTTTACATATATGGCTTACAAAAGCAATATAGCATGATCATGGTTGAGAAATAGCATCCAGAATCAGTCTTCTTGGGTTTAAAATCTCTACTATATCTTTAGCTGTGTGATCTTGGGTAAATTATGGAACTTCATTGAAACTCAGTGTCCTCATCTGTAAAATGAGCATGATAAGATCTTCCTCAGAATGATGATTTGAGGATTAAATGAGATAATCCACGGGAAGCACTTGGCACAGGGCCTGGCACAAAGTACTTAAAAATAATCGCCTAAAATAAAACTTACCCTTTCAGGTACCATACTGGTCTGTAAAGTAATAGTGTCTGTGTTTGTAGGGTTTTGCTTCTGCTCAAGGAGCATATCCGTGTGTGAAAGCAGTTAGACAGTTGGGATATTTGCATATAAAACCTCAACAGACATATTTAAAATACTTTAGTTGTCAAGTTATATTCCCTGCTGTTCAGATGAAGAAATAAAGAATTTCTCCCAAGGAAGGGCTTCCTCAGAGAGTAATTAGAGAATGAATTATAGACTGTAGTTGGCCCTCCGTGGCCACAAGTTCCACATTCATGGATTCAACCAACTGTGGATCAAAAATATTCAGGAAAAAAAAAAATAAAAAATAACAATGCAACTACAAAAATACAAATTAAAAAGTATAACAACTATTTACATAGCATTTATATTGTATTGGATATTATAAGTAATGAAGAGATGATTCAAAGTATACAGGAGAATGTGTGTAGGTTATATGGAAATACTATGCTGTTTTATATCAGGGACTTGAATATCTGTAGATTTTGGTATTGGAGGGGGTGGAATTCCTGGAACCAGTCCCCTGCGAATACCGAGGGATGACTGTCATAACCTTTGAAATGGTTTAATCCATGAAAAGTAGAATAAAATAGAATCAATATTTTTTCTGTTCTGTTTCATGATACATGTTGGATATTTTAACTTAGAGAGCAAAACATTTAGAAAACAATGACTCCTGCTACTTCCTTACACAACGTATGATCAGTTTAAAGAATTCACTGTTCCAGAGCATAATTAAGTTATATAGCTACATTTTTACATCACTTAGTAAATTTTATGACTGTTAATACCAATTAGTTGCTTTGCCAAAATCTTAAATAAGGGATAATTAATACCAGGAGTAAAACAATGACCCAGGCTGGGTGTGGTAGCTCACACCTATAATCCTAACTCTGGGAGGCAAGGGAGGTAGGGGCGGATCACTTTAGGTCAGGAGTTTGAGACCAGCCTGAGCAAGAGCGAGACCCTGTCTCTACAAAAACAGAAAAATTAGCTAGGTGTGGTGGCCCACACCTGTAGTTCCAGCTACTCAGGAGGCTGAGGTAGGAGGATCGCTTGAGCCCAGGAGTTTGAGGTTGTTGTGAGCTATGATGATGCCACTGCACTTTAGCCAGAGCTTGCTTTTTTTTTTTTTTTTTTTGAGATAAAGACCCAAAGCTTTAGACAATCAGTAATGGGGAAGTGAATTTATGGTTACAAATCTCTCTGTCCAATATGGTTGTTTAGTGATTGGGGCTTGATTTTTATGGGGTGGAGATCTTGAGAATACTGGAAGAACTATAGGCCCTCCAGATATTTGTAGTTGTTACTACTTGTAGCATTTATTTTTTGAATTCTCTTTCTGATTTTTTTTTTCATCTTAAGAAATTTATTCTGGGAAATGTTAAATGCCTTGATATAATTTATTCACTCATGAAGATAATAGTACAATTCAGGAACCTTAATCTAAAAGTTACCTAGTCTTTCTTTTTGCATCCCAAAGTACGTAACGTAATTCCAATTCTGAAGTAGAATTAAGGGTGAGTATTATTAGTGGATTGCTGATATATTTCATCACATTCTTAGTTTATTGCTTATAAATGTCAGTTTTTAACTACCCCATTATTTAAACAAACTAAGACTGAAACAAGTAGCAAATTATGCCTATCATACTGACTACAGCTGGCGACATTCTGTTGCAGACATTGTGGGGGCAATGGTATGCTTTTGTGAATAAATTGAATTTAAAACACAAGTTCTTCAGAGTTATTTTTCATGTATTTTTCTTCTTTGTCTATACCTATATTATATATAGCATCTCAGGGTGGGGGTAGAACAAATAATAAAGCTTGGTGTATCACCTACCTCTATTAAATACCCATGAAGACATTTAAAAACACGAACAGAAACTCATGTAACAGTTCTGTAAATTAAGAAACTAAATATCAAAGACTGTTGGCAAAGTTCAAGGAAAATTTATTTCATTAGCAGTAATGGATTGAAAGCATAGTCTTGAATGCCATGCTGTTTGTTTTACTTTGTCAACCGAAATCAAGTAAAATATCCAAAGGGAGTAGGAAAAGACCTGGAACCATGCCCACCGGGGCTGAAAAGCAGACAGCCATCTCCCTGAGGTCACTATCATCTGACTCCTCTGGGGCTGGACTTCTCATCCCCCACTAGCCTGCATTAGCATCTGTATTAACAGATCTTTTCAGAGACTAAAACACCCCAAAATACAGTAAGGCAAAGAGTAAAGAAGGGGAATTTTTGGTGTTGGTATTGAGAAAATAAATTGGAAAGAGTGGGTAAATATCGAGTTAAAAAAATAAAAAAGAAGTAAAGAAAGGATTGGAAGAAGCAAGTATTAATAGCATTCTGGGATTTGGAGTCCCCCCATCCCCACCCAGGACAAGCGTGGTGAAGGTAGAGGGGTGGGAGCAGGCTGTGCTACGGGGTAAACAGCCAATGGCAGGTGTTCCTCCAGCTTATTTAGAGAGCCCTGCCCAGGCAATTCAGCCTCAGACCAGCCAACCCCAACGACACGTGTACTAGCAATCCAGGTTTTGAAATGGGGCTCAGGCTTTATCAATCAGTATTTGAAGTTAAGGTGGCTGAAAAATGCAACTACCCTTTTTGCTGCCAAATGCCAGTCCTGGTGGATCTCTTTCCATCTTAGTAAGGATGAGTTTAAAAGGGGGGACAGGAGGAGGATACTATGAAAAGACATGAGAAGATAAAGAAAATGTTGCTCTGAAGATTTAGAAGCAACACATAGTTCCAAAAATGATTTTTTGTAACAAGCAGATGAAGTTAAGACATCCGCTTAGCTCCTGAAAGACAGCCAGCAGTATATGACCTCTACAAGAGAAAAAACAAGCTGAAACAAGGCAAAAAATGCAAAAGTTGGCTGAGATAAGGAAAGAAGATAAAGAAACCTAAAATGGAGAAAGTACAGAATTGATGTAGCAATTTTGAATAATGCACCCATTAAATGTTCATATATTCAATATTTATTGAACACCTACTATGTCCCTGCTCTTCTAGGTGCCGATGATGCAGTAGTGAACAAAACATATTAAGCAATTATGAAAAAGCCAACCTAAAAGTTGTAAGGTTTGTAGTGGAAAATACTAGAAAAATGGGACTAGAACCAACATTTAAGGTTGCTAGAAGAAAACTTTCCTAATTTCATTTATTTCCAGGTAATATTAATTCAAAAAGTATATACACACACTCCTCTAAATATATTCTGATAGTTTTGAATTTTTATTTCAAAGAAAAGTCCTAACAGTATCTAGGCAGAAAAAAGAAGTTATCTACGTTGTAGCAAAAACCAAATTGGCTTCCACCTTTCTTATGACAACACTGCATACCAGAGACCATGGTCAGATCATTGCTCCTCATTTGGAGCCTCATGTGATGATGTTATCCTTCCTTCCTTTTAAGATCAATACACAAAAGTCAATTGCATTTATTCTATACACTAGCAATGAAAAACTGAAAACTAAAATTTAAAAATGCCATTTACAGTAGCTCCAAAAAGGTGAAATAAGTTTAATTGACACACAGTATATCAACCCTGCACATACATCTAACAGTATACATGCAGGATTGTATCCTGAAAACGAAAAAACTAGAATTCCTATACATTGCTGGTGAGAATGAAAAATGGCACAAGCACTCTGGAAAACAGTTTTGCAGGGTTTTGGTTTTTTTTTTCTTTTTTTTTTACTTCAAAATATTAAGGGGGTAGAAATGTTTTTGTTACATGGATAGCTTTTGTAATGCTTAAGTTAGGGCTATTAGTGTGCCCATCACCCAAATAGTGTTCATTGTACCTGTTAGGTAGGTTTTTACCCCTTCCCTCCTTTCTCCCCCCGCCCTTCTTGATTTCCAATGACTTTTACTTCTCTCTGTGCCCATCGATGAGTAGAGGGTACATTTGGTGTTTGTTTTTCCATTGCTGAGAAACTTCATTTGGGATAATGGTCTCCAGTTCCATCCAGATTGCTGCAAAAGAGATTAATTCATTTCTTTTTCTGGCTGAATAGTACTCCATGCTATGTATATATACACCACATTTTGTTAATCCACTCATGCACTTAGGTTGATTCCACATCTTTGTGATTGTGAGTTGTGCTGCAGTAAACATTCGAGTACAGGTGTCTTTTTGATAAAACGACTTCCTTTCCTTTGGATAGATACCCAGCAGTGGGATCGCTGGATTGAATGGTAGGTCTACTTTTAGTTCTCTGAGGAATTTCCATACTGTTTTCCATAGAGGCTGTACCAGTTTGCAGTCCCACCAACAGTGTATAAGTTTTTCTTTTTCTCTGCTCCATGCCAGCATCTATTGTTTTTGGACTTTTTAATAAAAGCCATTTTAACTGGGATAAGGTAATATCTCGTGGTTTTAATTTGCATTTTCCTGATGATTAGTGACGTTGAGCATTTTTTCATATCTTTGTTGGCCCTTAGTCTATCTTCTTTTGAAAGCTTCTGTTCATCTCTTTTGCCCACTTTTTAATGGGGTTGTTTTTTTCTTACTGATTTGTTTTGAGTTCTTCATAGATTCTGGATATTAGCCCTTCATCAGATGTATAGTTTGCTAATATTTTCTCCTATTCTGTAGGTCGTCTATTTGCTCCGTTGATTATTTCCTTTGCTGTGCAGAAGTTATTTAATTTAATCAAGTCCCATTTATTTATTTTTCTTGTTGCTATAATTGCCTTTGGCGGTCTTAGTCATAAATTATTTGCCTGGGCCAATGTCTAGAATAGAGTTTAAACACTCTTAATTTTCTTCTTGGAAAAGTATCTTATTATATGGATTTTGTTATTATACAACAAGACACTTTACTCCTATCTGCTTTAAAGTTGCTTTCATAAGCATACAGATCTACAGTGTCTATGATGTGAATGGCACTGTCTAGGGCTTTGCAGTATACATAAACTTACAGGGACCCTGAAGAATGTAAAGTTATCTTCTCCAAGATTCTGTGCCTGTCAAGTTGATATGCATGGATGAGGATGTTCAAACATGTCAAGTCTTGGAAAATAAGGGTACTTCCTCAGAAAAACATTCAGAGGTTCAGTCTGGCTAAGCAAAAAATTGATGCAAGTAAATCACTCAAATATGTGAAAAACATAGGAGAAAAGGACTGGTGGTAAACAGTGAAGCCAATTGAATATGTAAAGAAATACATATGAAATATAATAGCTCATGTGTGTATAGTTACAAATTAAATTTAACAGCCAAAACCTATTCTCAAAACTAAATGTATTTAACAAAATGGTATACGAAGAATCAGGGTCTATCACCTCACCTCAGATTAATTTAAAACAGTTTAAAGTCACAATAATTTAAACTCGTTCTAACATAAGAACAGATCAGTAGAGCCTACACTGGAGTTGACTAGAAAGCTCTGAAAGCAAATCTAGGCTGTATATGTAAGGATGCTAAGATATAACAAAGAACTATAAATCCATTGTAAAGGGTATTAGGAAAATTGATTCAGTATTTAAAAATTATATTAAATCTAGGTTCCCTTGCCATGTCATGTATTAAAATAAATTACAGATGCATAAAGATTTATGGAAAGAAATTAAATCATTAAAATATCAAGACACATAATTGCAGGTGAATATTAACCATGCTCAGGCTAAGTAAGTACTTTGAGCACAAAAGTAGTGGACATAATTACAAAGGCCTATATCAGTAAAATCAGCTATGTAATAATTACTTATATTCAGCAACAGCAATAAAACCCTAAATAGTTCAATGATCACAACAACCTGGGGAAAATATTTGTAACAAAATTTAGCAATAAGTTCTCATCCATGAATCACTAAGAAAAATATTAACCCTAGTAGACCTGATTTCACTTACCAGTTGATAGAAGAAAACTTCTCTGATCTCATTGAATTTCAGAGATTTTTTTATAACTATATTTCATTTTGGCAACGGTTGTATAGTGGGTATTTTCATAGACTACTGAAGGGAACTGTGAAATGATATATTTTTGGATGTCAGTTTGGCAGTACATATTGGGAGCCTTTAACATTCATACCCTTTGAACCACTTATATCACTTAACAGAATTTATGGAAATAAAGATGCAGATGTCGAAGTGTGTACATTGATAGACTGGTTAAATAACCATCCATTAAAAATAGTGGCTTTACATGGAGTTCTACTCCGCCACAAAAAACAATGGTGATCTAGCACCACTTTTATTATCCTGGATAGAGCTGGAGCCCATTCTTTTTTTTTTTCCCAGCATATTATGGGGGTACAGATGTTTAGGTTACCTATGTTGCCCTTGCCCCCCCTCCCCCCCCAAGTCCAAGTTTCAAATATGTCCATCCTTCGGGTGGTACGCATTGCACTCTTTGTGTATGCATATACCCGTCCCCTCCTCCCCCCTCCCCCCTGCCCAACATCCAATAGATGTTATTCTTATATGTGCACTTATGTGTTGATCAGTTAATACCAATTTGATGGTGAGTACATGCGGTGCTTGTTTTTCCATTCTTGGGATACTTCACTTAGTAGAATGCATTCCAGCTCTATCCAGGAGTATACAAGAGGTGCTATATCACCATTGTTTCTTAAAGCTGAATAGTACTCCATGGTATACATATACCACATTTTATTAATCCACTCATGTATTGATGGACAGTTGGGTTGTTTCCACATCTTTGCAATTGTGAATTGTGCTGCTATAAACATTCGGGTGCAGGTGTCTTTCTTATAGAGTATCATTTGATCTTTTGGGTAGATGCCCAGTAATGGGATTGCTGGATCGAATGGTACTTCTACTTGTATCTCTTTAAGGTATCTCCATATTGTTTTCCACAGAGGTTGCACTAGTTTGCAGTCCCACCAGCAGTGTATGAATGTTCCTATCCCTCCGCATCCACGCCAACATTTATTGCTTTGGGACTTTTTGATAAAAGCCAGTCTCACTGGAGATAAGTGATATCTCATTGTGGTTTTGATTTGCATTTCCCTGATGATTAGAGATGTTGAGCATTTTTTCATATGTTTTTGGGCCATTATTCTGTCTTCTTTTGAAAAGTTTCTGTTCATGTCCTTTGTCCACTTTTCAATAGGGTTGTTTGATTTTTTCTTGTTGATTTTCCTGAGTTCTAAGTAGATTCTAGTTGTCAGCCCTTTATCGGATTTGTAGCATGCAAAATTTTTCTCCCATTCTGTAGGTTGTCTGTTTGCTCTTGTGACCGTTTCTTTGGCTGTGCAGAAGCTTTTTAATTTGATCAGGTCCCATTTATTTATTTTGGTTGTTGCTGTGATTGCCTTTGGGATCTTCTTCATAAATTCTTTGCCTAGGCCAATGTCTAGAAGAGTATTTCCAACATCTTCCTCTGAATTCTAATAGTTTCACTCCTCAGGTTTAAGTCTGTTACCCAGTGTGAGTTGATTTTTGTGAGAGGTGAAAGGTGTGGATCGTGGTTCAGTCTTCTGCATGTGGCTGTCCAGTTTTCGAGCTGGAGCCCATTCTACTAAGTGAAGTCTCACAAGAATGGAAAAACAAGCACCACATGTACTCACCATCAAATTGGCATTACTGATCAACACTTACGTGCACATATAGTAGTAACATTCATTGGGTGTCAGGCAGGTGGCAGGGGGAGGAGGGGATGGCTGTATTCACACCTAATGGGTGCGGTGCACACTGTCTGGGGGATGGACACGCTTGAAGCTCTGACTCTGGTGGGGGGGGAGGGCAAAGGCAACGTATGTAACCTAAACATTTGTACCCCCATAATATGCTGAAATAAAAAAGTAAAAATAAAAATAGTGGTTTTAAAAATTAATGACACGTCAAAATGTTGCTTATATAATATCGAGTGAAATAAAAGGAATGTACAAGTCTTATTACTATCACAATTTGAGAAAAATTTGCTGGAAGAAAATATACCAAATATCTTTTGATGTCTTCTTTGTACTCTCCTTATATCCTTTTTATTCTTTTTATATTTTCTGTAATGAGTTTGTATTATTTTTATAAGCAGTTTGAATACAAGTGAAATGTTAAATTCTTTCCAGCATCTTCTACTCTTAATTGCGTGTGTTTTCCACTGAACACTGAATTGGTTTTATGTAGAAAATTTCATCTGTTTGGCTTCATTCTTTAAGTAAATACGTAAGTCATATATGGGGGGAATGAGTGTTGAGGAAAGGGGATTTCCATGGTATTGTTGAAAGGATAAATTTTTTTTAAAAATGTTATTTTGTTTGACCCCTTTAGCCACCTGTTTTGTACAGTAAATTTAATTTATGAGATGCCAGGAAAAAAAAACTAATGTATTTCTTTAAGATGGTGTGAGTGTGCTAGTTATAAATTTAAATTTGTATCATATCAGTGGATAGTTTTGAAATGATCTCTTATAAAATCAGTCCAACAAAGTTTAGACACTTAGGATGCAATAAAAGAAATGTACGTGGGGCTTTTTCAGTTAGAGTGGAATATAGGATGGAATACTGTCTGGAGCAGTGCTCATTCGAAATGTGAATGGTTTTACTCTAGTCCTAGAAGCCCGTCAGGCTACGCCTTTCTTTGTGCTGTGAGCAAAGCAAGAGGAGGTTCCTGATAGGGTTTGTTCTTTCAGTTATGCTGTAGATAGGTTGCTCGCTAGAGCCATTTGAAAAGGAGTAAGGTAAGACCATGATATCAATGTATTATGAGAGGGTAGCATATGTAGAAGAATCACCCTTATACTACCTGGGCTAATATTCTAGCCGATAATCTCCCATATCACTTGGAATTGGCAGTTGTTCTTTCTCAATAATAAAGTAGTTATAACATCAAAAAGTACCTGGAAGACTGAGTTTCTTTAAGTCAGAAGATCCACTGATACACAAATGAGTTGTATCCTAAAAGCTGTCTGTACCCTACAATTCCATGTATTCCTCCATTAAAAACAAAAATGTATCCTTAAGTATCCTTTTCTTCAGTAGTTTATGGCACTTTCAAATAAATTCTTTTTCTTATAATACAGATATGAAAGCTGATATTTTCTTTTATCAATGGGTAGATGAGAAACAAAGAGTTTTGATGTACAGACATAGTTAGGACTCAGAGTTTGTCTTTTAGCATAACGATTAAAATGGTCTTTTTCTTTTCTCCCTCCCACTCCCTCCCTTTCTTCCTCCCCCCCCCTTGTTTTTGAAAAGGACTTAGAAGAAAAGCTTATATTTTTAATAAGTTAATGATTTGTACCCTGTTGGTTATTGCCTGGTATTGTGTCCAATTTTAAAGGCTTGGTTTTGATGCAGGGACAATGTTTTATTAAAAGATTTGATCAGAAAGTGTACCCACTTAGAGTAAAAAAGAGCAGGCCTGAGTCATTCAGGAGGCTTTCATCTGACATGCTGGCTTTAAAGAATCTGTATTATTTTACCAAAAGCTTTTTTATTCCTTTTATAGACCATAATTAGACACAAATTATTTAGTTTAGTGGTACTTAGTTCTTAGCATTTGCATTTCCTTTCCACCTTTTATTTTCTTTTCCTCCAACCAAAAATAATTTAAAAAAAAAAGATTTTCATATTTTAATTTAAAGCAGGATTCTGCCCCCAAATTACTTTTGTTCAGAAGATATAAGTAAGGCTGGGGGGAAGGTGGTGATGACATATTTATCTCACTTTGGGTTTGCAGTGACCACCAGTAGGGAAAAGCTGGTGAAAACTAGATATGTTTGTTAGGAAGGAGGTAATCAAAGGGAGGTGACTTGGAAGAGCATTTTGCTACCAGCAATGATTAAGTATTGTAGAGGCCCTTTCTTGGTCTTTGAAGCCCAATTAAAATGTGTCTCTCGGTTTCAGAGGGCAGTACAGATGACAATCTATGCCACTCATCCTGGCACTTTTGAGTAGCCTCAAGACATTGGCACTTCTGATTTATGATTCATACATATTCTATTACCATCTCTGTTCTTTGCACCCCACCCTTTCCCCCTTCTCCTTTTCCTTTCTTGACGATATCTGCAGGGTGGTAAGAAAGAGAATTTCGGAACCAAGAAATGAGGGGTAGCGGGGCGGGGAGGATCTATTTTTTTTTTTTACTTTTTGGGTTCTTGCTACTCTGTCCCAGAATATACCCCCAGGCAATTGGGATCCCCAGTCAGAAAAACACTGGAGAATGATTTTCGTTCTGCCTCTTTTCCTTTGCAGGAAACACATGAAATTGTGGCGATCAAGAAATTCAAGGACAGTGAAGGTATATATATGTATATACTTTTTTTTCCTTCTGTATTAAGTTTTTGTAAATAGAGTATGGAAGAGGTGGGATCTAGATGGTTAGACCCTGTCTGTTCCGGAAATTCTAAAGTCACAGTCTCAGAAAGTGAATATAACTTATTGCTTATCATGCTTTGCTCTGAAACATTTAGTTCTTTCTATGTGGCTCTTCAAATCTCACTATATTAGAAAATTCATCATGTATTTTAAGGTACAATCAGCATTGGAAATCTTGCTCCAAAGGCTGGATAGAAAGCAATGTTATCTATACTGTTTCTATATTAAAATGAAAAAACTGATTTGAGGTAAATACTTCTGTGGGTTCACACTGGTAGTGAGTGCTATGTGAAAGGTTTCAGTATTGGTTACTGTGATCTCCGGTTCTTAGAGTTAGAAATACAAGGATAAGTGGTAGACAGTATCGAGGGAGTGATTTTATATTTAGAATGACTCACTGAGGGCTTTTTAAGAAGAAATACCATACTTGGAGGCCTTCATCACACATCCAGGACATTTCAAACAGAATATTAAAAGTACCCTATGCAGTCAAAAAAGTTTCAAATAAAGCATTTCAGTAGTTCGTTAGTCTTTAAATCTAGACTGTGGGCTATCCAAAAATAGCCAAATAGAGAAACTGATCACAAAAATATGGATGGCCTTTAAGGAGCTCTAGGCAGCATTTTTTCCACATTTTTTTGGACAGAGACCCACAGTACAAATATATTTTATATCCTAACCCAGTGTCCACACATGTATTGTACTGCATAGCAAAGATGTCACAAACTATTATATGAATGTGAGAGGTTCTCCACTTTCTGTTCTCTCCTCTTCATATAAATTTGTATAAATGCCCATTGTGGCATCAGGTAAATTTATTTCACCACTAATGAGTCACAGCCTGCCATTTGAAAAACAGTGATGGTAGGGGTAAGAGGTAGCAGCATAGCATCAACCTTGAGATCTAATCAGAAGTATGAAAATAATAGTCATAGTTTACATTCATCAGCACAGATTTACTAAGTAGTGTAAGACCCAGCTTCTATATTTATGAGTAGTTCATTGCCCTCACCTCAAAGACTTAGCAAACATTAAATAACAAAAAGGGCTTGCTAACAAAAAAGTCCCAGGATAGATTCAGTATATTTGATGTAATCCTTCTCTGATGTGCCGGTTATGTGGAACACATGCATATCAGCTGGGAACTTCAGCAGCCATTGTGTGGGCAGCCTGAAAGGGAAGGCAAAAGAGAAATGCTTTTTGCTTGTTCTGGAGGGGGGAAAACATGCTTCAAATGGCGTACTTGTGCTCTAATAGGAAGCAGTAGCCCCAGGCCAACCCACAGTGAGACGATGGGAAATGAGCTCTTTGAGCAGTTGACTTTGGGCTAACCACAGGTGGTCGAGAGACAAGTGGTGCTCTCCTTAAAAGATTGGTTGCAACAGATGATCAAAGCATAACCTTCGCATGCTGGCTGTGCATTCATCTTGCAGGACACATTGGCAAGCATCAGTTACCACCAAAAATAATAATTGTCATCAAAAATTTTTAAAAGGAGTACAATCTAGGCCATGTATGCCATTGCTTTTTTTTTTCTTTTTTAAAAAAACTAAATACCATATTCTTCACAATCTCTATCTTGTGCATACCAATTCTGAGCTTCAATTATATGATATGTTTTTACTTATGATACCTTCAAAGTGGCAAACAATAGTGTATTCTTTGAAATTTCATTGAACTCTGAGCCAGGTAATATAAGAACTGTGAAGATAACTTAGGTGTGGATACTTTCAAGAAGATTATGACCTATTAGTAGAATTAAGACCTGTAAATAAATAATGATAAAACAGCAGAAACAGTCAGTGCCTAAATGGAGACATGGAATTTGGATAATTTTGATGCAAGAGAGATTGTTTGTAGCTGTGGCATCTGGGAGTGCATGAAGAGCCCTAGACATGGAAAACATTTGATCTGCCCTGATTTCATTAAGCTGACAAAACATTAATCTGCTCTGCCCTCATCTCTGCCAAATCATCATCATTCACCATCCCTCACAGATATGCAGCCTTATCACCTACCCCACCTTGTCAGTGTACACCTACACATATGTCTAGAGGGACACTTCCGAAACATCTCTCTGATAGAATCTGAAGGCATATCCGATTATTCATAAACTTTTTAGTTCCAGTCCTATTATAGGCCTACTTTCCTACTGTTTGCAGTTCTCCCTGAGTGATCTAGTACTTTCTTTTCTGCTTTTACCCTTTTCTTCCTGCCAGAATAGTGTCTTACTTAATGGAAAGAAAAGGTACATGTGTGGTGAGCAACTCTTTTGGAGTGTAAAGTGTACATAGTTTCTTACAGCTGAGGAGGTCCATTTAATTCTCAGTTGGTTTATTATCTTCATTTTCAGCCAATTATAATCAAGTGTTATAATATTACCTTTATCGTCATGTAGTCCTCATTAATCCTTGATATTAGTTACTTCCCAATTTATGATGAGGCTACATCCTGATAAACCCATCATATGTCGAAAATAGTATTAAGTTGAAAATGTATTTAATGTACCTAACCTGCTGAACATCATAGCTTAGCCTGGTGTACATTAAACATGCTCAGAACACTTACATTAGCCTACAGTTGGGCAAAATTGTCTAATACAAAACCTGTTTTATAGTTAAGTATTGAAAATCTTATGTAATTTATTGAATATTGTACTGAAATTAAAAAACAGAATGGTCATATGGGTACTTGAAGTATGGTTTCTATAGAACATGTATAGTTTTCACACCATTGTAAAGTTGAAAAATTGTAAGTTGAACCATTGTAAGTCAGGGACCATCTATATTCTCTCACTGATGATATTTTGTGAAAGTATATATTATCTTATGGTAGCTTTAAAAGATTATGCTAATGTTCTACTTTTTTGTTAAATTTATATGTATACACAAATTTGCATAAAACGTTTTTGAAACTATTAATATATTTTATGGTGGGCACTGTTCAGTTCAAGAGGTCCTTATTATCACAGGATAATAGATCTCTATTAAAATGGGAACCAAAATTTCATCGTAAATAAAAGGTTATATTGGGACTTTAAGTTGGTAAAATGAAACTACAGTTATGAAAATATGTTCATAGTTAACACAATCTAAGTTCTAATAGCATCTAATGTGCTATTAGAAGAAAGAATCAAGTGCTATCTTTTTGGGAGGAGGAGCAATTTTTACAGCAAAATTGTAGACTAGACTAATGAATAACTCACATGATAAAAAGAGGGTCATTAAAACATATACAAAAGGGTTTATCAGCTTTCTCTTCATATTTTTATATTCCTGTCCTTCTGGATTCGTCTTTTTCAGGATTTTATTCTCTAGTTGTTAGTTTATATGATCAGATCATTTATCAGTATCTTTGCCTATGATTCTCCCTGAAAGACTTTGACACCCTGAGTCGGGATAAAGACTCTTGTTAAAAGGGAGGAATGTTTGAGTGACAAACTTTTGCCTGAGATCACTTCATTAGTTAATTTTTTCTTGTTTAGATGACTTTTGTTTCTTGATACTTCATAATTTTAGAGTCTCAGATAATGAATTCTTAATAATACCCTAAATGACAGTATTATAAGTTTGTCTATTAATGTAAATTCCCTCTGAGAAACTTTATTAAGTACCTAAGCAACTAGAAGTCTCCATTGAATTAGTTCTGCCCATTATTTGGATTTTCTGAGAAGAAGGAAAAAAATGACCACAGACCATAAGGATACTAAAGATTATTTAGTTAAAAGGCACTTTTCAGACTCTGTGTAATTATAAATTTAGCCTAATTCTCCTACCCTTCCTATAACTTTCATCTTATACAAAGAGACTTGATGTTCAGACAGTGATCTTCTATCATTATTGGATTATCATTCCCATACATACACATGTGCAAGTGTCTGCTGTCCTCAATTTATTAAATAATCCTGGAACGCCGGTTTAGACTGCATAGCTTTAGACCAGCAAGAATTTAAAATACTGTCTGTTTAATCTTTACTTTAAGAGAAGCTGTTGTCTGGAATGTTTTTGACATATACTTGGATCTCCCTTTTGCTTCTTTGGATTTTTCACTCTTTCCTTGAATATACAGATGATGGAGTGAAGAGGGATTCTCCCTACTTGTCACTGGGCTTCTGTACATGGTAAGGAGGCCGACTCCAGGGAGCTGCACAAAAGTCCATATTTGAGATGGAATTTAGCTTGGGTCTCTGCTTTAATATCAAAATTATTTGCACTTCATCTTCTGCTGTTTATGTTTTCTCTAAATATTTTTCTCTTGGAATAGACATTGTTAATTATTAGAAAATATTTAATTGATCATATATTCTATCCTCTAATTTATTTCATTCTTATGTTTTTGCCCATACTCTAGAAAGCTCTATACTGATCTCTGGATCAGGGGTGCTCTGGTCTCTTATTTTATATAATGGTACAAAACAACAGTTCATAATCTTGAGTTCTTAAATTTAAGAACCCGATTTCTCTGTAAGAGAGGCCTTGAAACAGTATTTCCAACCCTCAATGAAAGAATTTGATTAACTGAGCTCGAGCATTCTGACTCGTCATGATTTCACCACACTTCCTTTTTGTCCAAAATGGGATGATTTAATAAATTTCCACTGTGCTTCTACCTGCCCTTCATCTCTGAAGATTAGAGGGTCCTCATCTTTTTTGTTATAAGATCAGCATCAGCATTCGAGCCTCCTCTGCAACATGAATTGCTCTGCTGTTGATTCTTCAATCAGGGCAACCAATCTCAAACATGGTACCCCCATGGTTTTGAACAAGGGTTGGTTGACTTTTCGTTTTTCAGTATATCTGTTTGAAGGTCCATTTCGGGGGGCCTCTTGGCTATACAAAAATGTCAGGTTTGTGATTTCATAAAGTAGGTTATAGCTATTCCTGGATTTCTTTTCCAAGCCCACAGTTCTTTAAAAATAGTTACAATAGAGTTTCTGTTCATCTTTAGATTTTTCTCTTTTCATCACTTATCTTTGAATTTCTTTTGCTCCTGTGATCTTTCTTCTTAAAAATTGTTCTTTTACTTTAGTTGACTCTCTCTTGATTTTTTTAGGTGTGCTAACTTGCCTTACTGGTAAGCTTAGAAGTAGGACAGTTTCCAGTTTGCTTGTTTTTACTTGACATCCTCTTTCTATTTAGTCTTCACTCAGTGGGGTTTATATGAGGGCTGTCCGGAAAGTATCCAACCATGCAATGTGAAAAATATATTAACAGTGGCTGGATACTTTCCGGACAGCCCCCATATAAACCCTACTGAGTGAAGACTAAATAGAAAGAGGATGTCAAGTAAAAACAAGCAAACCAAATATATCAGCACATAACTTTGTCAGAGTTGCTCCTGCATTCAGCTAAACCCCCTCAGTGGTAACTGATAACAAGGCCAGTCAGCATGCATGCATGTTTTCTATAGCTATGGAGGTATGTCTATATACACCAACCCTTAGAGCTGGAAGATACATACCCAGAATAATCCACTGTAACCCCACCCCAATTTACAGATGATTAACCCAAGGCCCAAAGTTGCACAGCTTGTATGTGATTAACTGCCACTAAAATGCAGACCCAGAATCTTCATTGGGTTTTTCTTCTACTCATACTATTCTGCTTTGCCACTCAGCTACACAGTAGCAGAATCTAGGCCTGAACCTGGGTGCTGTGACTCACTCTCCAAAGGTCACTGTTATAGCATGCCACCTCAGTCCCTGTGTTCTACTCAGACTATGAGGTAGAATGTGATCCTTGGTTCACTCACTCTGAGAAAGTTAGTGATCCTTTCTAGACTTGGTTTCTTGATTTGTAGACTAGAGGAGCTAGCCTAAACAAAGAATCCACAAGGATTATTCCAACTAGAAGGTAATGCTTTTTGTGCTCATTTTAGTGGGCTGTGCTACCTGCCACCTTTTAAAAACTGTCGTGCTGAAGTGCTTTGCTGCTTTCTGAACCTCTGAGGAGAGAAACATGTGTAAGTGGAATGAGCATTCCTTTCCCCAATCATCTGATAATTTAGTGCCACAATTTTCATCACAAAGTGCAGGGCAGGCCAGGAACCTTAAAAGCATTTAGAGAAACAAAATTATAGGATGTACCAAGTACTGAAGAGTGCACATTCTGCATGCACTTAGGGAATTAACTCCACTTCCTGCCTGTTCCCATTCATTACATTCTTAGTGCCCAAGTGCTTACCTCAAATTTGAATACCTATGACTGGCATAAAGTAGAGAAGCCTTTATTTTATTTAAAAAAAAAAAAGTCTGCTCAAATGAGGTTGTTTTGGTACTAAATGCTAGGTGATTTTGTGTGCTTCTTTTTGAAGATTCATTTCTTCTCTCTATAACCATTGTTAAATTGAGTCAGTATAGATTTGAATAATGTAAATGTAACAAAGTACCAAAATTCCATGAGGTTTAGGCTTATCATCAATAAGATTTTAATGAAAAGAAATCATAGATTATTAGATTTGAAAAAGGCCATAGGATTTTTGGGAGGTGGGGGACATTTATTTATTTTACTGATGAAAAGTTAAGTGGCTTGTCCAAAGTTACATGTCATACTGTTAGTTGGTTAAAAGGCTGAGTCCCCAACCTGGTTCTCCTTAGTCCTATTCCAATGTTCCTTCTACTAAAACCATTCTGATTCAGCCATTCTAAGGTGGCTTTATCTGTTAGCAAAGTGAAACTGCCACAGGTTGGTAATAATACAAAGTGCCCTTTTTTCAGTTGCTTTTCGGGTGCCAAGAATTCACCAAGCATTTGATCAGGGAAGATACACCAGCTGTATTTACTTAGCAACTTTGTTGAAATATTTATTAGTACCCAGCTCCAACATAGTTTATGGGAGCTTTTAATGATTTTATTTATGTATATGTGTATGTGTTTGTGTTCTTGACTCTGAGTACTGTCAGTTTTCTAGATCCTCCATTTTTCATAATCACATACTGTAGAAGACAACCAGGGACAGAGATGAATAGGGGGAGATAAAGATAAATGCAGTGTCTTATTGCCTGCTAAGCAGCCCTTTCAAAGGTCTCGAGAGAGAAGATTGACAGCATTGTACTGAGAACTGAGAGGGCAAAGTGCCTGTTGTTTGTCATCCCCTTGCTGTTTCCCCCCATGTCTGAAGCAAGGAAGAACTAGACATATATGAGCAAAGATTTCCTCATGGCCCAGGCGAAGCATTCCCATAGGAAGAGTTTATTGAGCACCTGTTCGTGCCAGGTGCAGTCCTAGGTGTTTGGGTATATATTGTTGAAGAGCAGAACTTAGTCCTGTCCTCCTAGAGCTCTCAGTTTAGCAGGGATGGCTGCACAGATAATAAACCAGTAAGCAAACAGATAGATCAAGAAAAATGGTCAGAAGTTTTGTGAAAGAAAAGTCCAGAGTACTGTGATAAGGTGTAATGGGGAGGGAGGCCTACTTGCTTTGTGGTCTGGGAGAGGCTCTTGAGGAGTGACATTTAAACTAAAACCCAACAGAGCCAGCCTATAAAAAGTCTGGGTAGTAGACTGAGCATTCTGGGCAGAAGGAATAAATGCAAAGGCCCTAAGATTGAAAAATAAAGTTAGGGCCTCTTTTGGGAACTGAGAGACTAAGGGGAGAGAGGAGGAGAGGGTCATGAGATGGGGATGGAAAGGCAGACAGTGATCAGATCATTAGTAACCAGTATATTTATGTTCTCTTGGATTAGTTCCTTGTAGATCATTTGTTTCTTATTGATATCTATGTGTCATTCTGTCTCTTAGAGCTAGATGGATTTTAGTTGGATTACCCCAACCTTGAGAGTAACTCAGAGGGAATATCAGAGAAGCAGATTCCCAGTGCAGCTTCATTAGGAAAGTGGTAGTGGTCCCTCGGCTTCAGCACCTGGAGCTACCATAGCATTCTAATTATCATGGAGCACCACTTCTCTGGCTCGGCCCCAGCTTGCAGAACAGCTGGACCTTTGTCCCCTCACAGTCCTCTAAGCCACTTTGGGAAATCCTCTGACTGCATCTCACACATTCCCCCACTGCCAGGTGGCATCCACTGTCATACTCTTTTCCCCTGACATGAGCCCTGTGACTACCTAGTTCCCAGTTGACCTCCCTGGTGCGAGCTGGGCTGGTTCACTATGTATGCTACTGTCGGCCTTTCCTACTGCTGATTCTTGTCTTCCGATAAGCAGCATCTCTCTCTGTCCTTTCCTAATCTGTGACCCAGCATTCTCCAACAGCTTTCTGGCTGAAGTAGGAGAATAATTCTCTTATGTAACCAGTTCACAAAGGAATGTTGACCTTCTTTGTGCTCCTGGTCTGTTATGGATTCCCATGCTATGAAGCCCCTGCTTTTTATTGACAGTCGCTTTTCTTAATCTCAGTTTAAGTGGGGGTTGGGAGAGGGAGCTGGGATAGAAAATAATCTGAGGAAGTATTCCTGACACTGCATCTAGAATCTTCCCTCTCCCTTTGGCCCTCATTCAGCCTTATTCCTCTTGTGTACCTTGATTAGAAAGCATTTCTTCCTAGAAGGCATATTCATTTTCCTTGCCCCTATCTCTAAATTCCATTTTCTTCCTCCTCAAACTTGAAGACACGCTTGAGCCTGCAGGTCACACAACTCTCAAGCTGGGATTCTGGGCCTTACCCAAAACCTTGGGGCCAAACGTGTTTTAGGATTCATAACTTTTGGGTTTTAGAATGGGAATATGGCATATTATATACTACCTAATAATCAAGTAGTAATTCTATAGCACATCATGTGAATGTTCACGTTGGATGGGATAAAGAATATAAGTGGTCTCATGTCAGTTCAGGTTTTGCCTCTAAGTAAATTTGCCACAAACTTAGAAAAAGCTTCCAGTTTTTAGACTATTTGGAGGGTTTTGGAATTGTAGAGGGATCATGAACCTGTATCGTGGTACATACATACAAAAACATGGTAGTTAGAATTTCCCAGCTAAGTCCAAAGCTATCATGAAAGCTCATTTAAATGAGATTATCTTCCCCACTCCCCTGCCAATTAATCCATTAGCGTTAATATGACTTCTGTCCTTCCTCCATGACTGTGGAGATTAGCATGAGTCAAGTTGATGGTATGGAAGAGGGTATATTCGTTCAGCATAAATTCTTACCAGAACTGCTACACCATCTGGGATGGACAGATGGACATGCCATAGGAGGACAGCAGGAACCTACAACAGCTGCTGTTCACAGAGATGATCAGGCACTCTTAGAATTCGCTGCAACTTGGCTGTGAGCTGCATTGTGGATGCCTGGCGCATGACCTCTGCTCACTGAGGTGACTCACATGTAGCCGGAGGAATAAAATGCTCTTTTAAGCCAAAGTTTCAGGCCCATCTTAAAAACGTCAACTACTGCAGATGCTGGCTGCATAGAGGTTCCTTTGCACACTCATATGGTTGATTCCTTACTGCCCTTTTAAACTCCTTCTTCCCCAGTATAGAGTGTTAGGGTTAAAATGACAATGGATTCATATGTTGTATCTATAAATCTGTGTTTTTATACATATACTTTGCAATAAAAGGAGTACAAGAAAATATAAGTAGCCGGGCATGGTGGCTCACGCCTGTAATCCTAGCACTCTGGGAGGCCGAGGTGGGTGGATCGTTTGAGCTCAGGAGTTCGAGACCAGCCTGAGTGAGAGCAAGACCCCGTCTCTACCAAAAAAATAGAAAGAAATTAGCTGGACAACTAAAAATATGTAGAAAAAATTAGCCGGGCATGGTGGCGCATGCCTGTAGTCCCAGCTACTCGGGAGGCTGAGGCAGTAGGATTGCTCGAGCCCAGGAGTTTGAGGTTTCTGTGAGCTAGGCTGACACCATGGCACTCTAGCCTGGGCAACAGAGTGAGACTCTGTCTCAAAAAAAAAAAAAGGAAAAGGAAAAGAAAATACAAGCAGAAAATCAAGTTCATGCTGGTCAAGTAAACCTTTTCTTCTTTATTTCTCTTATTCTTGATCCTTTCAACAAGAAATTATGTTATTTAACATTCCATTCCTGGACTTCTTATGCAGAAGTACTCAAAGTGGAAAGTGAAATTGGGATGTTTTCAGTATTCTTGGAATTCTTTGAACAGTAATTTGAAAGTTTTAATTCTACTCTCTTCACCATTGTTTGTTTACATTCTAGAAAATGAAGAAGTCAAAGAAACGACTTTACGAGAGCTTAAAATGCTTCGAACTCTCAAGCAGGAAAATATTGTGGAGCTGAAGGAAGCCTTTCGTCGGAGAGGGAAATTGTACTTGGTGTTTGAGTATGTTGAAAAAGTAAGTCATTAGTTGCCAATATGTAGATTTTCCTGATTCTTTTCTTTAGAGCTGTTTCTGACATTATTGAAGAAAGTACCATTGTCTAGTATGACTCATCAATGTACTCATAATCTGAGGACTTTAAAAATGAGGGTATTATTCATAATCATTAGAAGTCCTGAAATATATTTAAGGTTTTTATACAATTTAACTGTACAGAGATAATCTTAAGTTTAAACAGTATACTGATTCGGCTTCTGAAGTCTTAGACTCTATGTTCAACAAGTAGTTTTTAACAGTTTGGAGGTTTCTAATATAGTAAAACATGCTCCTACTCCTTGGTGTAGCAATTCCACCCCTGGAGATACGGGTGCACAGACCCACACAGGGACTGGTGTCTGAGCGTTCACATGCTCACAACAACAGCATCAGAACAGCCAAACTCAAACAGTCATCAAGCGGTAAATGGAACATTTACACAATGAACTTCTGAGCAACTTGCTTGAGAATGAACCACTGTTACACACAACATGGGCAAATCTCACAGAAAGTGTGAAAGTATGTTGAGTAAAAGAAACTGACACAGACAAGTATAAAATATATGATTCAATGAACAATTCAAGCACAGATAACTCTAATAAAACATGGAAGTCAGAATGTCAAAGTAGCAGGTAATTTTGGTGTGTGTGCGTGTGTGTGTTCTATAGACTAGGAAATGGCGTGAGGGAATCTTACGTGATCCTGAATATGTTCCGTATCTTGATTTGGGTGGAAGTTAAACCTGTGTACACTTGCAGGTACATATGTAAACTCTTTGGGCTACACACTTCAGATTAGCATTCTGGAAGTACTTCATCATATGCATATTAACCCCAGATTTAAAAATATTAAAAATAATTTGCTAAAAAAAAAAAAAACAAGTAGTTTTTAGACTTATTTTAATTAAACCTAAACAAGGCCTCTGTGAGGGAGAAACAGGTAAATTGACAGTGATGGTGTAGGAGGTAGAGGTATGTGTAAGGTACCACGCGAACATAGGCCGGTGTCTGAATCAGACCTTGGGTGGTGAACGAGCAGGCTCACGAAGCAGCCTCTTTTGAACAGCCAGTGTTCTGGCTTTGTTTGCAGGAAGGAGATGTGCCAGGAGGCCTAAGGTAAGGCTTGAGGCAGTAGATGAGACCAAAAGTAAGGAATTGGAAGCATGGGAGAAAGAAAGAAAAGCATGTGTTGTTTGAGTTGTCAGCACACTTGCCTTAGCACTTTTTAAGAAAAATGATCAACTTGTCAGTGACAATTTTAATGACATGACCTAAGGGCAAATGTATGCTACAGTAATCAATAATGTGTGCCTAGGAATTTCTTAGAGAGCAGTTGACCTATAGCAGTTGGTTAAGAACTTAAACAAATAAGCGCCTTAACAGTAGTAGAAGAAACTGGAGCCAGGAAAACCTTTTAGCAGTTTCCTTGATGAGTAAATAGATGGCACCCACCAATTGCCTGTGCTATTATCTAAAGAAGGTTGAGACGAGAGAGGTTTACATTCGCTGTAGGTCCATGCCCGGGTGCTTGCTATACCATAAATGATAGAGTATCACCATTTTCATTACCAAATGGAAAGCAGTGTTGCCAAGGTGACTCAACAATAACATGGCCTCAAATTCATTCAGCTTTTACAAATTACTTTTCAAAATAAAAAATATTTACATAGTAATTTCATTATTTGCAAACTTGAAAAATACTAGAAGGTTCTTTGTAGTTTTAAACCACTGCTTTTATTTTCCTTTTCCAAAATCTGTTTTAAGTTTCTTTTTCTGTGTCAATTTAGGTATTCTCCTAAGGTGTCTTCTCTACCAAAATAAAACTAAAAGTTGATTTTTTTTTAAGGTTTTTTTTTTTTTTTTTTTGAAAAAAGGATTGCTAAACTAGGATCCCAGGGAAAATCAGATGCTCTTTATTTTTTAGTTGTCACAAATAATCATGCAGTTTGCAGTTTTCACTGCCAAATATTAAAATTTTGACAGATCTATTTCAGTTTTTTATTTCTGTTCTACTTGTGATTATTCATGATTAATAAAATTTAGTATACCTCTGTGTATGTTTTCCCAATGGGAGAGGCAATTTGGTATGTCTGAGATCTCTCTCCTGATAAAAGGGAGAGCTGCTGCCAGAACTCCAGTCTCGTGACCCCCAGGCCTGGGATTCTTTTCCTGGCCCTGTGTGGTTCTTAGGTGGAAGATGACCACCATACCTGCCCATCAGTGGCAGCGCCTAACAGTTGACAGTGTGTCTCAGGAAAGCAAGGAGAAAGATGCTGTAAGGGGTAGGAGACAGGTAACAAAGACCCAGGATTACAGTGGCTTAAACAAAATAGAAGTTTCTTTCTCCTTCACATACAAATACAAAGGTAGGCAGTACAGGACTAGTATGGCAGCTTTGCTCCACGGTGTAGGAGGCTCAGGCTATTTCTGTCTGCCTTTCTGCTCCACCACCTCTGAGATGTGGCCTTTGTCCTCAAGGTCAGGATAGAGGTCCAGCTGTCAGTCATATCCCATTGGCCAGGATGTAGTTGCATGGCCACACTAGCTGCAAGGCAGAGGGGAAATGTTCCCTTTGTTCTGGGCAGCTAGGCCTCCACTCAAAAATTGTATTCCTATGGAATAAAAGAAGAATAGATATTGGGGGACAATATCTCTGCCACTGAGGAATTTACAGTGGAATATGAAATGAAAGATACAATTTGTTTTCTGTATTATAAAGCCCTCCTTTTCCTCCTGTGACTTTGGGGCCTCCTGTTAATTGAAACAGGCAATTCAAATGGAGAATTATAAAAAACAATTCATTAATACTTTAAACATTTTATTTTAACTGGAAACATAAATACTGTATATATTCATTTACCACCCTTTAGAGGTAGGGTCAAGACCTTTCGTGTATTGCTCTTCTGATTGGCCTTTTTTATATACAGCATACACATAATGCATCTTTAAAGTGAAGCAAAAGCTCAGAAACACTTGCAAAGCAATCTCAATGGAGAAACCTTTAATATATATGCTTATTACCACCACCAGCACCCATCCCTTGCCAGTGTTTTATAGTTATCTCACTCACATTTGATTAGACGGCAATATGCTTAGTGGCTTTCCTTTATTAAGTCTTTCCAAAGCATTCAACTTTGTTTTCTTATAAACAGCAACTCTTTAAAAAATATTATTTCATTGGTTTATATGATATAATTATATTAAAATAACAAATGCATCTATTATAAATAAGTATAGAAATAAGCACAACTGATTCTCTACAGGTATACAGCTCAAGTGGTGGGAACAAAATTGTGAGGCTGTATTAGAACGGCATTTTTCTAACTTTTTGGTCTTAGGACTCCTTTGCACTCTGAAAATTATTAGGAACTCTAAGAGCTTTTTGTTTATGTGGGTTTTAGCAATGGTTCTCATTGGAAGTCAAAACCGAGCAATAGAAAAATATTCATTAATTCATTTTAAAATAACAATAAACCCATTACATGTTAACATAAATAAGTTTGTCAGTCATTCTTGCAAGTAAAAAATGGTGTTTCACAGAAAAAGCAGCTAATTCAGCTTGCATCACAGTTGTCCAAGTACTTTTCCTAAAGATAGCCATCATACAGATGGCACATATGCAGCAGACGGGCTTTATGTGTATTCTTCATTTTATCACATAGATTCTTAATAAGATATATACTCAAGAATCGAAGCTTAGTAAAAGTAGTATTTTTTACTGCTTTTATCAAGGACATTCTTATCTAAAACTGCTGCTTTTTTCTTCTTTTAACTGCAAGGGTTAATTGGATTAACGAATCCAATGCCTTGATTCATGCTGAGGTGCCAGCAGTTTACCCATTGTTGCTTTGTATCATCAGTGTAAATGCCAATACAGTGAAAAAGGCAAATGTCTGAGTGTTACTACAAATATGGTTTTGACTTCATGGGCCCTCTGCAGAGCCTGACACCCCTGAGATCTGCAGGTCACACTTTGAGAACTGCTATCCTGGATGCCACAAGCTATGATAATGCTGGTGTGGGCCTTAGGCATTGTGATTTACAGAGGGAATGGAGAATGTTTAGTTCATATGGAAATTCAGTGGAAACTGGCTCAGTGGAGTTTCTACTTAAGAAAAGATTTTGCATGAATTTTATTAAGAACAGTCTCTGACTCTAAACTAAGGATTTTGATTATTGAATTGTTTGAGGTCTGCGAGTTTTTATTTCAACAGTATTTTCTAGCCTGTTTTAATCTGTGTGCTAAATGTGTTGATCATATCTAATCTTAGGGACTTTTTTCTTTTCTTTTTTTTTTTTCTTTTAAGAATGTCGCCCAGATTTTCCAGAAATATTTTCAAGGCTTGATTTTATTGCAAGGCGCTATTGAAGATACACACTGTTCTGTGTTAAAATGACTATTTTCCCCCTACTCCCTTTATATATTACAGGGTCATATCTCTACTTTGTATTGCTTTTCTCTTCAAATTATTCTAAAATAATGCCTGAAAAGCTTTAGAGGGAGTGAAAAGTGCATAGGGTTATTTTTGGGAGCATCATTGCAAAGTAGTAAAAATGGAATTTCTCATAAAAGAAAGCCTTGATTTAATGCAATATCCTGATTCAGCATGGCAAAAGTTGTAGATGGAAAGCAATAAATAAAAACAATAAAAAATTACATGCTGTGCATTGGACAAATTATCCAAGATGTTTAAAAAAACTGTTAATACATAATTTATGGGCCTACCTAATTTTCGAAATTAATGACTCTAATTTTAGAATATGCTTGAATTGCTGGAAGAAATGCCAAATGGAGTTCCACCTGAAAAAGTAAAAAGCTACATCTATCAACTAATCAAAGCTATTCACTGGTGCCATAAGAATGATATCGTCCATAGAGGTGAGTATGAGATTTTAGAAGCGGAAAACATTTTAAAAAACATCAAATAAAGTTAACAAAATACTTCACATATTGACATTTCCTTTTAAATTTATTATTTTGAAAGTACAGGATGTGAGAAGTCATTTGCTTTACAAATCTCCTTTTATATCACCAAAAGGATTGATCACAAATTTATTTGGATATTATGAGACGCCCGTGTTCATATAACCAGATCCACTCTGAACTGTAGAAATGCCTAGTGATATAAGAAAGCTCAACAAATGTGAACATTGAAGCTTACTTTGTGGTGGGGGGACCATTTATTTGGTCCTACAGGTAAACCAGGTAATGTGACACAACCCAGAATCAGGCTTTATAGGTGGTCCCTAAGTCACTGACCCCCATTGGTACTCACCTCTCATTCTCTCTTACACCCACAATCTCTAGTATGTATCTTCGCCTCTTCATTTCCCCCACCCGTTAGTGAAAGTGCTCATCGTCTGCAGGTTGTAGGCATGATCAACCTTGCATAAAGGCCATAATTGTGTGTCCATAAACTCTTTTATTTTGTCCTTTACTACCATGAAGTGGGTGGTTTATAGCAATAAAAGGGAAATTACTTGCTCAGCATCATCGTTGACTCTACATCATTTATCTTCTCCTGATAATCTCTCTTGCATTGCAGAGTTTTACAATAGTGGGATACAAATTAATAAAATAATAAACTAAAAGATGCTTATCAGAAATGTTGGCAATATTCACTTCTTATCTTTGAATTATCAGATAAATGAATGCTACATTTTAATTTACCTATACAAACACACAAAGATGTCACTTTAAAAAATAGTATCGGCCAGGCGCGGTTGCTCACGCCTGTAATCCTAGCATTCTGGGAGGACGAGGCGGGAGGATCGTTTGAGCTCAGGAGTTCAAGACCAGCCTGAGCAAGAGCGAGACCCCCGTCTCTACTAAAAATAGAAAGAAATTAGCTGGACAACTAAAAATATGTAGAAAAAATTAGCCGGGCATGGTGACGCATACCTGTAGTCCTAGCTACTTAGGAGGCTGAGGCAGAAGGACTGCTTGAGCCAGGAGTTTGAGGTTGCCGCGAGCTAGGCTGATGCCACGGCACTCTAGCCCGGGCAACACAGTAAGACTCTGTCTCCAAAAAAAAAAAAAAAAAAAATAGTATTGTTTTTAAGAATAGCTTAAAGGTCGTATGGAGAATGCCAACTTCTATTATTTCTAGAGACAGTTCATATTTCTCTTGCATTTAACTCTCATAGCAGTTACCTTATCAAGGTTGTTAGATAGAACTCCAAGTCACCTGGCCATCTAGTGTCTAGGTTAATGTTTCTAATTACAGTCTATGTAATAGTTTGAGGATATTAATGAGGAGCTGAATTATAGCTACATTTCCATCATGATACTCTGAAGTGTATCAATACACTTGGTTAAGTGTATTGTTAACCAAGTGTAACAATACACTTGGTTAAGTGTATTGTTAATATTTTGTGAGGTAAAAATAGTTTTTTGAAATGTGTTGCACATTAGTGGTATGAACTATGATTCTGAAATCTACAGAATTTACTACCTCTGCCTTTATCCATTTGCACCTCCACCATATGATATAGATGATGGGTACTCTAAAAATAGAATTGTGAGATGCCTCCCAAAGGGAGAATTCAGTTGCATTTTCTCTGAATCTCTATTCCCACCACATCTTCAAAAGATCCATGGAAAAAATTAGAAATCTTAACTTGACTCCTCCAGTATAGTTTCAGCATTAGACATTGATAATTGTGAACCACACAGAAAAGCTAAGGAGATATAAATATAGAAATTATATAGAAAACCAAAACAGGAAGCGTACCTTGTATTTTTTGCTTCCAGTAAATATAATGCTAGCTACTTACTCTCATATGTATTTTTAAGGTATCTTCTGGGTATAAACATTTTATATTCTATCTCCAAAAATTTGTATTATTAGTATTTTATGAAGTAAAAATAGTTTCTTGAAATGTGTTAGCCTAGATTCATTCATTCTTAAATTTCCTTCCTAGACCCAATTAGTCCTTTTAAGATTTAAAGAGAAAAACGTTGCTTTTGAAATTATGACCCTGCATATTTCTCAAAAAGAAATTAATTGAAAGTTTTATGTACCAGCATCAAATGTGTTACTCTGCTTTTCACTGCCACAGTTTTCTATTCAAGTTACTCTAGATATTTATAATTAGATGCTGTTTTATAGTGATCTAACAGTGTCAATCAGCAGAACATAGAACATTTTTACTAATTGTTTTTTAATCTTCATACTCTAGATATAAAACCAGAAAATCTCTTAATCAGCCACAATGATGTTCTGAAACTGTGCGACTTTGGTAAGTTAAAAGAAATTGAGTCCTGCTACTTACAGAATTAATTTAAGGTAACACATAGGTAGCTTTTAAAGGCATATTAAAAGTAATTTTTATGAACCGACGTAAATTAGCAGAGGAACATTGTATTGGGTCATATGTTGAAAACTTGATTGCTAGAGGAGTACTACTCTCTCTTTGCTTTGCACAGTATTCTCTACTATTTTTAAAAATTTATCCTATGGTATTTATTTAATAAGAATTCAAAGCAAATACATGCATGTGCATATATTCATAAGCCCAGTACCTAATGACCCCAGAAAAAGAATTTCCTGAGAACTATCACTATGGCCTTTTGGTTTGAGTAGAATTAAAAAAAATATATTTTAAACGTTGATAGAAATTGTTCTAGGTTTAATCATAAACACTGAAAATATGTCTATACAAATATACACATATGTACGTGCAATAGTTATATATCTATAAGGTCAAAAGACATTTTAGAACACTTTATTTCCTCTAAATGTTCAATGAATAAGATTAGTAATTGATGTGTATGGTTGAACGTATAGGAAACTTTTTGAGTTGCACTCTCTCCTAATAGAAAATTGTGTGTCTCCCATATAGATAAGTCTGTATTAAGTAATGTTAAAGATTTAAATGAAAATAATTCAGAAAAGTTTTTAAATTATAAATTAGGGTGTTTAGGTCATGGGTCACTTTTTAAAATTATGGTTTTGCCTAATCCATATCCTGAAAAATAAAAACTTTATTTTTTAAAAATTTTTTGTATATTCAAATATAATCATAAATACGATGTAAACCGCCACATATAACTAAGAATCCATCCTTATAAGCAGAAATTAGATTAGTACATAGATGGATTGCACAAGTGAGAAACAGAAGTATTTTAAGAATTCACATTGTAGAATGACCCAGTTTATCCAGTATAGCGATTGGAAGCATGTGTAGCTATTTTCACTCAGTATTTTCAAAAAATTTGAATATTATGAACCCGAACCTGCTTACTTGAGAAAAAATTTTTTACAAGACTTAATTTTCTTCATACTTTATGATAAGAAATACTGCAAAGAAGAGTCTTGCTATATCCTAGATTTTTAAAGATGTGCTTAGAATAAAAAGGAAATATTGAATACTGTATCAAAAAGATTTTGATCTTGGCATTTTTAGCATTTCCTTAGCATTATGAGTTTCAGAAACAGTATTTATGTCTCACTTCCTGTCTGTAATTGTAGTCACTACCCAACACTGAGACTTTATGTGCCTCATACACCATTTACTGAGCATGCATGATTCTATGGGTTGCTGATCTGTTTAAGCTCCAAAGTTACTGAAATTATAAAGCAAGTTATAAATACAAGAGAAATGCCTATAGAATGGTTAATAGTAGGAAAAGAGTATGCCTGGTCTAGCATTATTTCCTAAAGAAAAGACTATTTTAAATGGTCTGGAAGTTCCCTCCTGGCAGCACCACATATGACACTCTGTGTCCTGTGCATCCCCAGTAAAGACTTCCTAATTACTTTCATTCCTACAGCATGCAGCTCCTTTGTCTGACTTGAAGAACCCCATTCAAAAATACAAGTATTTCTTCAAAGTATGTTGTACAAAGAAATATTGATTAACTGAAGTTAGGGGTTTTGTTTTTTATTATGGTTTTTATTTTTTACTGTTTCGTTTTAAGAAACACTATTATCCATATTTCGGAACTGACATATCCCTTAATTTTTACCCTTAATTTTAGTGTTCTGGTTTTCTGTAACTATTCACAATGAACCTATATTGCATTTGGTGAGTTAGATGGGTAACTAACTTATCCTGCTGCCTTATTTTGTGGCTATGCAGTGGCCCCCAAACCTTTTGAAAGGGTTAGGGGGAAAAGTAGTGGTAGAGTCTATAAGGTAATTAAGATACCTCTAGTATGCTTCTCTGTCGTCAGGAAATGATAGTAATTTTGGCCTGCTTTGTTTCCATCACTGCCAACTGTTAGTTTTTTATATAATGGGTGGAACTGCTCAGCAACAATAGAAATACAAACACTATGTAAGTCCCATATAGCAGAATTAATGACCCTCTATAATATGCTACTTTGACTTTTAGTTCTTAATGGAGACTTCATTTTATTCCTAAGATTTGTGTTTATTGGGAGAGCTGATTTAAAAGTATGCTCTGAATGGTTATAAAAGCATGAGGTGACTTTGAAAACATGAATTTCTTTAGCATAGGGGAGAGACTAAATTTGTAAGTAAATACATTGTATGTATTTCACATGACACAGGAACACCCTACTTTTTGAGATAATAAGCATACTATTAATAAATAACTCATTCAATAGCAGTCATTATGTTCTTTTGATGTTCTTTTAAAGTATTAGTAGCACTGAAATATTTTGCCAACATGAAATTATTACTTCTTTTTCAAAGTTACAGCTTTTGGCTTTGCTGTCTTTCAGGATTTGCTCGGAATCTGTCAGAAGGCAATAATGCTAATTACACAGAGTATGTGGCCACCAGGTGGTATCGGTCACCAGAACTCTTACTTGGGTGAGTTACCTTCCCAAAATAGAATGGCATGTACACATCTGCTGATCCCGTATCATTGACTTTGAGATCATCTATGGAAAATAAGAACTTCATTTAATTAAATGTGTCAGTTATATATTGCAGTGTAACAAACCACCTAAAAACTTAATGGTACGAAACAAGAACCACTTTATTTGCTCACATTTCTGGGTGTCAGTAATTTGAGTTTGGCTGGATCGTTCTTCTGCTGGTCTCTCTTGGAGTCGCTCATGTAGCTACAGTCAGCTGGCAGGTCATCTGGGGGCTGGTTGGTTTAGGGTGCCTCAGCTGGGACAGATGATGTCTGATCCATGGGGACTCATCCTCTGGTAGTCCAAGTTTTTTTGTGTGATAGTGGGAGAATGCTATGCTGTAGAGGTTAAGCCCCAAAGCAAAGGTGCTTTTCAAGCCTTCGTTTGCATGGCTTTTGCCTCATTGGACAAAGCATATTACATGGCCAAGCCCTGATTCAGGGTATGGAGAAATAAATCCCACCTCTCGATGGGAGAAGTGGCAGAGCCACATAACAAAGTGGCATATGTACAGAAATGGAAGAAATTATTGCAGCCATCTTTGCTAATAATCTTCCACATTAAAAATGTGAATGTCCACACAGTTTGACATTATGGCTTATCTATTCATTCATGTATTCATTCATCAAATACTTACCCAGCCACTTTGCCAGACACATGGGGTAAATATTGAACCAATTGCTATTTTTCTTCTGAATAACATAAATCCCGTTTGATTATAAATGGCTTTTCAAACTAGTACCGCATCGATGATTTTCTCAGTAACACCTCTGCATTCATCTGCTTTATTCCCACTCTTCCACTTTCAATGTTCTTTCATTCATCTGTTAACACCAGATAAAGGTCTTCTGATAAGGTTCTTTTCTATTTGGTACATTATAACTTTAGAGCCTAAGAAGGAGCCTATAGTCCTGATCTCCATCACATAGTTTTATTAATAATTCTCTACCTACTCTAGTTGTAGTATTTTCTTATTTTCTCTAGATTATAGTTCCTTCTTTGGGACCACCCAAGAGTGGAAAAAGAAGTTATACTCTAGGCCAGGCGCGGTGCCTCACGCCTGTAATCCTAGCACTCTGGGAGGCCAAGGCAGGAGGATCGCTTGAGCTCAGGAGTTCGAGACCAGCCTGAGCGAGAGCAAGACCCCGTCTCTACTAAAAGTAGAAAAAATAGCCAGGCAACTAAAAATAGAAATCAAAAATTAGCCAGGCGTGGTGGCGAGCACCTATAGTCCCAGCTACTCGGGAGGCTGAGGCAGGAGGATCGCTTGAGCCTAGGAGTTTGAGGTTGCTGTGAGCTAAGCTGATGCCACAGCACTCTACCCAAGGTGACTGAGAGAGACTCTGTCTCAAAAAAAGAGAGAGAAAAGAAGTTACACTCTACAAATAAAATTAGACATAGTGGTAATGATGACAAGTGCATAAATTGTAGGTTTCATCTCTTACCTTTAGTGTGCCATACATGTATCTGGAGGATATAAGGAATTTAATTTTTAAAAGATACTTTTTATGTAATAACAATATAAATTTCTGGATTTCTTCTGAAGAGCATGATGACTACAAGTTTAAGTTACTGACTGAAGGTTTATTTTGATGTTAACTATTCATTTCCCAGTGTCTACCAGCCATCTGGTGGTAATTCTTGATTTGTTGCTGACCTAGAGCCTATAAGAATTATTGGCATCAGTTATTGAAAGCTTTACTAATTTTTTGAAATCAAAAATTTGCTTTATCCTGAGACATAAATGGTGATTAGTCACTTTATTATCTCTTCAACTTTGTGGACAGAGTTTAGAATTTCTGTGCTAATTTTTAATCTTGGAATTATGATTGATTTTCTTTGTGTTTGTTTCTTCTGTGTACTTTCCTTGACTCACTGGGATGCATAGTTCATTTTCTTTTGGGAGGATTGGAATTTGAATTTACCAGACACTGTTTGAATGAACAAATGAATATGAAGTAGGTCATTCTTAGAACCCCATCCAAGGACTCAAGTATGGTAGAAAGACTCTTTATATTAATTAATATGATTTTGTTTCTAAGAGGGCCCCAAGGAGTTCATTTTGAGGACAGCCTTATTGTGAATCTTCAGAGTATTTGCTGCCTAATAATATCTGTAGGAAAAGTGAGATTTTGTTTAGAGTTATGTGGTAGCTCCCAAAAGTAGATGGGGACAGTGCAAGTAATTAGTAATCTCCGGGTAATTAGAGCTGAAGTGAATATTGCTAATTAAGTGATTGTCAAGTACTAGTTGAAGAACCATGTTTGTGTAAAAGTCCCATTGAAATCAGTTGATATTTGGTTATACATTAAGAATTTACATTTTTATATATTCCCAAGGCTTTGTCCTTGACATTCAAAATAGTTCCAGCTACATAAATTATTCAAATCAGATGACAAAAGAAAAATAGCTTGTACTGGGGATATGGAGATTTTCCATAGGTTTCTCCATCTAGTGCTATGGAACAAGTTTTCTCTCTCTCGAACAGATGCAAAAGAAAGATCAATACCCTTCTCTCACCAACAAGCTACCAAAAAGATCTAAATGAAGTTTCCTCATACGATTTTTAGGTTTTTGTGGGAAGCAAATGAGATAAATGAAATATTGATTTATTATTGCAATGATTTATTATCATAGAAATATATTCTGTGTAATGTTAACAGTGCTTTAGGTAGAAGTTTTGTATTACTACTGTATTATTTTGGCTTTTCCCTTCTTAAAGCTTGGATTATTTATGTTTGAAATATATGTATGTCGATTCTTAATCTGCCATAAATTAATTTAAGGCTATAACCTCCGTTTGTTAATAGCAGCAACATTTCTTAAGCCCTCTGGTAAACTCAGACCCTGGAAGAGAGCTATAAACCCCTAAGTAAACTGAAAAAATGATTTTTAGGGAAATAGCTGTTATAGAGCCTGGTATAATAGGGCACCCCCTATATTCAAGTAAATAATACGATAGAGTTTAACACAATCTTAGCTATTAGAAATTGTAATGCTAAGTAATCAAAGGTTAAATAATATTCGGTGTTTGTTTAAGAAGACATATAAGTCAATACATAGTACATTTTAATATACTGAACTCAAAAACTGGGTAAGATGTAACTTTTTGACATTTAGAGAGCTAAAGGATAAATTACCTAGAAAGTACATTTCTTAGGAATATTTCATTCCCCAGGTGAGGTGTTACTCATCAGATATGTATACTGAATTAGAGTTTATTAAGCCATTTATGTTTAATATATATCCAGAGATGAACAGATTTCAAATTAGTGATACTAAATTGTTATTAAATTGATAGCTTCATTAGCATAGGTTTATTCACTTGTGTTCTGAAGTTTTACTTGGATATCTGTACTTCCTTTTATTCACATGATACTTTTTAATTCCTTAAATACACAAATGTGCTTTAAATCATGAATCTGTTCAAAATAATTTAGAAATTATTAAAACATTTCTTCCGTTGCCAAGGTAATCTCTCCCTTTGCTTTTCAGAGCTCCTTATGGAAAGTCCGTAGACATGTGGTCAGTGGGCTGTATTCTTGGGGAGCTTAGCGATGGACAGCCTTTATTTCCTGGAGAAAGTGAAATTGACCAACTTTTTACTATTCAGAAGGTTCTAGGACCTCTTCCATCTGAGCAGATGAAGCTCTTCTACAGTAATCCTCGTTTCCATGGTCTCCGGGTAAGAGGTTTTGCTAAAACCCAAAATGGAATCAATGCTGCAATATTTAAATCTTTGTTCATTGCACAATGAAATGTTAAACTATCCTTTGAATACTATTCCCTTTCCCATTACAATGTTTATAATCCCTACTATAATATTTTATTTCTGAATCTTATATTTGTGAATTTAAAAAGTGGTCAGAGTTTGAAAGTGGGAGCTGCTAATGTGTTTTCTAATTTTGTAAGTTCCCAATTTTTCAAAATCTAATTTAGCATATGCATTCTTACACTCTAAACTTTGGTTATCTTAAACCATTTCTTTGTCCAAAATATTAAGTATCCCCCAAAGATACAAAATGTGTGAACGGCTACGGCTTCTTTGAGCAAACGTATTTGAAGTGATTTGAGGGTCATGAGATACTTGCATTCTGCAGATTTAAAGGTTCTTATTCTAGCAGATACATTTTTGTCCATTGACAGTGAAGTATCAAATCTTCTTTTCAAACTAGTATATTGTATAAAACTTGTTTTCTGAGGATATGCTAAAAGGCATCTTAGAAAGTATAAACTTTCCCCAAATGAGGAGCATCCAACTTGAAGAGGTACCTTATTGGAGTGGCCAGGGAGTTAAAGGTTGCTTCTCTCTTCCATCTACCCGCAAAGTGACTTTTTCAGTTTTCAACCACTCCTTTGGGCCAGCATGTCAATTGGTGGTCATTGTGGGAACTGGAAAATAATCTCACCACCACTTTCTTTCTTTCTCTGAAATGCATAATTCTCAAACCACGTTACCTTGCCATTCGTAAAGCACCTTTTTTTTTCTTTTTCTTTTCTTTTTTTTGGACTTTCTGGCCCTCAGTTAATTTCCCTTTGGAGACTACCACTGCTCACACCTGAGAGCCCAACACAGTCCCAATCAATTCCTGCTGGGCTCAGTGAATATGGGCAAAATGAATGGATAGAGGCATACACAGTGTCTCTTTTATCTCCTTCCTGCTTTCTCTCATTCTTCCAAATCTAAGTTACGTCAGGCAAATTTGTCTTTTCTTCCTTTATTTTTGCTATTGAAAGCCAAAAATTCACCAAATTCTGACCATTAATTAGGGTACAAACAGCAGATGTGGTTCAACAGGTTAGTTCAACTTTATTGAACATTTGTCATACTAGATCTGAAAATGTGACAATAAATAGGACTTGCCCTCAGTCTATCAGAAAGGAAAATCTGTTATATTCAGGAATAAAGTTAGTCATAATTAATGAATTCCAGTTTCACTGAGGATCGATCTAAATTCTTTGCCGTGGCCTGTGAGACCTTGCATGATCCAGGCCCTTCTGACTCACTGACCTCATCTCATACCTGTCTCCATCCCCCTCCCCCTCCCTCTCCAGATATTCACCACACTTGCCTTTCTTGTTCTTTGGCTTCCACAAACATTCCAAGGTGTTTCCAGTTTCACGGATTTGGGACCTATGGCTTCTTCTCCCAGGAAGGTGTTTCCCTTGTGTGGCCTCTTCTTATTGTGTAAATCTCAACTCAGAGAATGCCTCTTCTCTCTGGCCACCCAACATAGTGTCCCCACCTCCTTCCTAGTCTCTCTCTGCCATAGCACCGTTCTTTTTTCTATCATAACATTTATCACAGTATGGAATTATTTTGTCTGTTTGTTTACTTGTTTATTATTAACTGTCTAGTCCTCCCCTACTAGAATATGAATTCCCCAAGGGCAGAAATCAACTGTTTTTTCACTGTATTTCCAGCATCTAACACAGAACCTAGCACATCTAGTAGGCATTCACTAAACATTTGAGGAGCAGTTGAACCAATCTAGCTTTCCAGAATCTGTATTATCACCATTCAAGCTCAACTATATTCCATTTCTCTCCATCATCTCTGATGCTTCTTTCACCTTGTCACCTTTACCTAACTATTGACAACCACTCCCAAACTGATCTCTCAAACTTTCTCTCTTCAATCTGTTCACATTTCTCAAATTGCACGATTAATTCTATCTCCCTTTTGTTTAAAAACCTCCGTAGGGTTGCTGGTGAAGTTTAAATTCCTTAGGATAGCACTGAAAAACCCTTTGCTTTGAGCCCTCCAGCCTCTTCTCCACCCTTTCTCACCCTCTGCCTCTGTTCTTCAGCCACATTGAACCTCTTACCATTTCCTTGACATGTTGCTTCTACGGTCTGCATTTTCACTTCTATAATGCTGCCAACACTCACCCTACTTCCGTCTCCTGCTCCTCTCTCCCCCAGACTCAGGCCAATTGTCCTCTCTCTATGAAGCCCTTCTAGATTATTCCAGGCCAAACAGATGACTCCCGCTTCTGCACTCCTATAGCACTCTGGTCATATCTCTTTTGTAGCACCCATCGCATTCTCCTTTAAGTAGCTGTTTGCAAATATGCATACTCACTGGACTAATGAATCCCTTGAGAAAATGAACTGTTATGTTCACCATTTTATTTGTAGCACACCTAGAATAGTGCCTGCTAGGTTAAATAGTGTCTCATGATTAAATATTTGACCTCAGGATTTTACCACTAACTGTTGGAATATTAAGCTTGCTTTGCTGGCTGACTTGCTCTTGGCCTGGGTAATGAAGCTCTATGCTGGATTCTCTGAAGCGAGTATAAACAGATCTGACATGGTACTTGGCCTTCATAACTTATAAACTTGCTGAAGAATTAAGACTTTCATCCATGCAATAATTAGAAAACAATACAATTTATAAGAAAGTATGGTATACAATAAAGTACTGTATTCTTTATCGTACTCTTTTCTGATATATCTCAATATGGTTTAGACCATGAAAAGTATCAGAGGTTCTGGAAAGCGAGAAGTCACAGTTGGGGATTCATTACAGAAGGCTTTATGGAGCATTCGAAATTTGAAATGGATATTGAAGAATGAATGGCATTTGGATTAGATAGGCCACATGAAGGATATCTTTTCCTCATTTCTCTGTGGTTCTGTTTATTCACAGTCTTCCTCACTAAACAATATTATCTGTAAAATGCTAGACAACATAGGACAACGCTGCTTACAAATATCCTTCAGGGAAATTGCTGCTTCCATGACACTTGGACTTTTATAAACCTTAATACTTTTACATTTTAGTCTGAAAGTCTTTGTGGTATTTTAACTAAATTAGTTTAATTTCTTTGGAGGCTTAATAACATCTTTTGAGGGAAAAGTTTTCTTTTATGATATTACTTGAGAATGTCTGGGACAGATAGCTAAGCACATAGGGTGTGTAAACTACAGCTGCTGTGAGCGACAGACTCACCAGTAACCAGTTCGGTGTGATGCACATTTGGATTCAACTGTGTACCGATTGGAAAATCCACAAGATGTTGCTCTAATGGTTTGCATTATTTGGAAAAAGTAACAATTGATGCTCATAGTATAGGGCATGAGCTCTGGAGTTAGACTACTGGAGTTCAATGCTTGGCTCCATATTTGCTACTTGAATGACCTCAGGAAGTTATTTCACCATCCTGTGCCTCTGCTGCTTCTTGTGTAAAATGATGGTAATAGAAGTACCGCCTGATTGAAATGTTACATGTAAAATGCCTAGGCCAGTGCCTGGCACATGGTGCTCAGTAAAGAGGCAGTCTCACTGTATTCTGTTGGCCAAGTGATTAAGAAAGAAAACAGAATAAGCTACTGATTGGGATATACTTTAAACTTCTATGAGTTTGGGCTGTTTGTTGAATGATCTCAGAATAGTAGATTTCATTGAAAAGCACATAAATTAATTTTTTTAAGTTAATTTGCTTGGTCATTTTTTATTGTAATATTTCTGATACCTTTTGACTTTTCAGCATTAATTTTCTTATCAATGAAATGTTACTCCTGGAAAAAGTAAAGGGTGGGGGCTATCCGGTAACATAATATAGATCTCATAAGCAAAATATTAATTAAAATATACCAGTATAGGGTCTTTTATTGAAGTATGGTAGGTGTCTGTCTCTTTGGGCTGATATTTAATGCTCTAAAAACATCAAAAGGAACTTCCTTAGGAGAGGCACCTAGTTTAGAAAGAGTGTGGGTTTGGATCACAGGACTGGGTACAAATACTAGTTCTACTGCTTTTTAATTATATAACTTGCCTTGAACCAGTTATTTGAACTTTCTGATTGTCACCTTCTTCATCTCTAAAATAAGAATAATAATAATATCTAAAATGCCTTGCATAGCATCACTTCCCCCAGAAATCAGTTTTAGGTTATTGCCTATGCATCTGTGTTAAGTTCACATTATTCCTTCTACTCCTCTATCTGGAAGGTGCTGTCCTACTTTTCTTTGTCATCACGTTTTTCTTATCTTTCAAAGCTCAGTTCAAGTATTACCTGTGGGTTCATTTTTCCACAGCCACAAACCACCTTGTTCTCTCCTTTCTCTGAGCTTCAATTAGAATTTATGCCTGTGCAGTTTAATGCCGATTGCTTTCCCAGCCCGACAGCAGATTCCTAAAGAGCAAGGTTTAGGTCTTACCCATCTTCTGTGTCTACTGCCATGCCAAACACAGTGTGGGAATGATGTCATAAATCACTCCTTAAATACCCTGTTTGAAATTCCACTACATAATTAGTCCTCCCATCCACTTACTTAGCATATTTAGAGATTTCAGTACTTCGAAATGCTTTTATGTTGGTATAAATGAAATATATATTAGAAGCAGACTAACCTTCACATTTGGCGGGAGTACATGGCACTGGGCTCTGTCAGACATATTACCCAAAGCTTTAACATCCCCTGAGATACTGCAGAATGTGTGTTGGCAGAGGAAAGGACAATATCTAAATAAACTTGACCCCTTCCCCTCATTTTATTTAAAAATGCATTTGTTAATCTAGGAGCCTATGTTTGTCTTCTGTTCCAATTTACAAAAAGGAAGGATTTGAAAACAGACCATTACAAAACTATGTTAAAAGCAATAGAACATGTATCAAAATTTACTTTTTCTACTTTGGAGTGACCTTTTAGGTACCAGCCACTCACTGCCTTTTTCCCTTTTTTTACTTCTCTATTTTCCAGGAGTAAATATGTTGTGAAAAAGGTGTAAGAATTCTGATATCATATCCCTTCTGCTAATCCCCCAATTACTGTTAGAAGTAATTGTAAGCCTATATAAGCAAATTCTGTATACACTTTATTAGAACTGAATTGTTTCTATAAGCAGAGACAGTATTCTATAAACTATAAAATACAGTTTCAAATTTTTTTATTTTATTAATGGTTTCTTTTACATGTCTCAGTATTGTCTGCCTAGATTTAAGTATCATCTTTCACTTGTGAGTTTTCCTGTTATTTAATACCCAGTCCTATTAATCCATACTTAAAATACATAGACACCAAAAGTAATATACAAATACGAATTTGACTTAGATTGATGCTAGGGCAGTAACTTCTACTTGTCTGCTCCCTTCTGCAACACTCACAAGCATATGCACACACACATCCTTCCTCAAATGCTAACATTACTGTTATGTTGTCCTTACAGTTTCCAGCTGTTAACCATCCTCAGTCATTGGAGAGAAGATACCTTGGAATTTTAAATAGTGTTCTGCTTGACCTCATGAAGGTAGGACAAGTTGATGTTATCTGTATAAAATGCCTTTCGGTTTGTGGATCCTCTTGTGTCTACATATGGCCATAGCATGCTTTTATGAATGAAATGTTTTGTTAGGAGATGTATAATGGTGAGTAATGGGGGACTATGTCACATTAAAAGGCATGTAATTTATTTAAAATTGCAACAGGATCTGGTATTATCATAGTCCATCTAGACAGGACCACAAGATCCCTAAACTACATTCCTAAAATGGACAGAATAATAAAAATCTATTAGCACTCGAGCTGCTTGGGCATATGGCTTTAAAACAAATCTTAAAATGAATGTGTTGAAAGAAAAGAGATTCTGTAACTTTTTTTTACATGGTATTTGTGGCCTCTCATAGCCTATACAGATTTGATCAGTGAACCTAACTCTTCTCTTTTTCTAACTTGGCCTCTTCTCTCCCAGACTCTTTCGGGTTCTGCTTTAGACATCCCAGGATCACTGCTACTACTGTGGCCTGAGTGTTCCTCCTTGTGCTAGCCTTGCCGTCCAGAAGTCTTCCTGCTCTGGCCTATTAAAAAACATTCTCAAATTTCTTTATTCAAGTTTTTCTTCCCCAGTAGACAGGCAATCAGCCCCTCGAGTGAAAATTATTTTTCCTATCTCTCCAGCTTTCACTGCAGCCAGCCAGTGCATAAATAAGCAAATGTTGATTGTTTGATAGTAGACCTTCAAAGAACACTTGTTAATAGATCAATTTTATTTTATGCCCATTCAGTCAACCGTCAAAATCAGTGGAGTTTACACTGTGCATAGAGCCTTTAAAAGGCATACTTAGCACAGTCGGCAATTTCTGAGCAGCATTCTCAGAACTTTACTGTGCTTTAAACTGTGTTAATCTGTGTTCCAGGGAACACAGTATGAATAGGTGTGGGGGCGGAGGTGGGGGAGGAGAAAGGCCACATACCATATAACCTTTTGTAGAGATTCACAATATTCATTAACCTATAAAGGCTTTCAGAAATCCCACAGTAAAGAAGAATTTCTGTCTCACCCAACATTCCCAAATTTAATTGAATACCGTTTTTTTTATAAAACTTTAAAGCATTAATGTTCTTCTGAACACAGATGGAAAAATGCTACCCAAGAAAAAGAATCCTCACAGCTTTCAGTTTAATTTGGCATAAATTATTACTTAAATTAGATTTTTTCAATACACTCATTCACACAGTCAATGCTTATTGATCAGAGCCTTAGTAATTTGGTAACTTAAAATGTAAATAGAATAAAGTATAGAAATGGAATTAAATATAATTTCATATTTTCTGCCTTTTGTCTTTTTTTTTTAGTTAAAAACAATTTAACTTTTTTGTTAAATCATTACCAAATATAATTACCAAGCATCATTCTGGTACCTGATTAAAAAGCCAGCACTGATTAAAAGCTAGCACAGATAAAAGTAGAAAGATAACCTCAATCTTTCTGTGTTTCTACCAGTTTGGAAGTTAAACATTCTAATTTCTATTTATTTAATATAGTTACTGTCAGATTTCTTTAACATTAAGTAAATATTTTTGTTAAAATGTACATTCAGAAGGTGCACAAATTACGTCTATATCTCAGTTAATTTTTATAATGTAAACATATTTGTGTAACCCTGCCCAGATGGAGATATAGAGAATTGTTAACACCCTGGAAGCTTTCTTATGACCTGTTTATGCCCCTGTTCCTCTCCAGCCCTGGAAACCACATTTCTGACTTCTATCACCAAAGATTATTATTGCCTTGTTGTTGAATGTTATATAAGTAGAATCATTCCTTTTTCTTTTAGCTATTATTGAAAATGAATTTGAAAAATGAAAAACACCAATTATCCTTTTATGAAGAAATATTCTATTTGCCATTCCCTAAAGCTGCCTTGATAATTTTGTCCAGATATAAGTACATAAAATGGCCATCTCATCCTACATCTGTTCATATCAGCCTTTTTAGTGGAAATACAAGTCACTGGAATTAATTCAAGCCCGTAATGACTTTAAGAATAGCTACAATAATTATATTGGCTCTATTTTAATTTTAAAAAATTATTATGAACCAGGCATGGTAGCTCACGCCTGGGAGGCTGAGGCAGGAGAATGGCTTGAGCCCAAGAATTAGAGACCAGCATGAGCAACATAGCGAGAACCTGTCTCTACAAAAAAATTTAAAAAATTAGCTAGGCATGGTGGCACATCCCTGTAGTCCCAGCTGCTTGGGAGGCTGAGGCAGAAGGATTGCTTGAGCCTAGGAGTTCAAGGCTGCAGTGAGCCATGATAATGGCACTGCACTCCAGCCTGGGTGACAGAACGAGACCCTGTCTCCTTAAAAAAAAAAAAAAAATGGTTTTTTTCCTCCAAATACTGAATTTCAGAAACTATTTACTAAGTGAATTTCATGCTTTTTTATGATGACCTCATCCTTTCAAGTAATTTGAAAATTAACAGCTGTAGTCATAAATGTAGCTCTTTGTACAGTAATTTCTACTGTTGATATCAAATAAAATAGCACTAATGCTAGTAGATACTTCTGAAAGGTCATAAGTACTTCTAATTTAAAAGATGACGCAAGGGCCAACTCCTTTGTTTTTTAACTAGTATCTTGCAATTGAAATCTTTTTTTTTCCTTTTCTCTTTTTTTTTTTTTTTTTTTTTTTTTTTTTTTTTTTTTTTTTTTTTTTTTTTTTTTTTTTTGAGACAAGGTCTCACTCTGTTGCCCGGCTGCAGTGCGGTGGTGTGGTCACAGCTCACTGCAACCTCCATCACCTGGGCTCAAGTGATCCTCCTGGCTCAGCCTCCTGAGTAGCTAGGACTATAGGCATACACCACCGTGACCATGCCTGGCTAATTACTTTTAGTTTTTGTAGAGATAGAGTCTTAATATGTTGCCCAGACTGGTTTCAAACTCCTGGGCTCAAGCAATCCACCCATCTAGGCCAACCAAAGTACTGGGATTACAGGCATGAGCCACTATGCCTGGCCAAAACCATTTTAATTTAATTAACTGCTTTAACTGCTGGTGAGAATAAAATCATTTTTATACACTGCCACAGTTTTTGTTCTATAATAAGAAGAAAGAATTGAGATAATTTCAGAATTATCTGAATGAACGAATGTCAATTTTACTTGCATGAAATCAGTGGCTTGAGTTTCAATAACCAGAATTTTTGGTCCAAAGGGAATACAATTGTTTCTTGGTATCCTCAGGGGACTGGTTCCCGGACCTGCCTCAGATACCAAAATCCACAGATGCTCAAGTATCTTTTTTTTTTTTTGAGACAGAGTCTCACTCTCTTGCCTGGGGTGAGTGCCGTGGCGTCAGCCTAGCTCACAGCAACCTCAAACTCCTGGGCTCAAGCGATCCTACTGTCTCAGCCTCCCGAGTAGCTGGGACTATAGGCATGTGCCACCATGCCCGGCTAATTTTTTCTATATATATTTTTAGCTGTCCAATTAATTTCTTTCTATTTTTGGTAGAGACGGGGTCTCGTTCTTGCTCAGGCT